>JBAKGM010062970.1:0-14767 GCA_037177215.1 Asparagus racemosus
TCCGTCTAGGTTGCTCAACCTAGACGGAATTTCCGTCTAGGTTGCTACCTAGACGGAAAAATTCCGTCTAGGTTGCGGTTTTATTTAAAAAAAAAGAAAAAAACTGGATTTGAGACCAAACTAGACGGAAAAAATTCCGTCTAGTTTGATCAGTCTAGGAAGCTTATTTTTCTACTAGTGTTGGTTATCTTCTACTATATCGGTTTCATACATTAATTTAGCATTTTTATATGAATTTGTTATAGTGTTTAGTTGCATTGTATGAGCTTTCTTTTCGTAAAATTACCAACCACAACGGTTACAAAATAATTTATTTTTAGTGAGGGATAATCTTACTACGGTGACTATATATATATTTCCATACAAACTTCAAAACTAACCAAACACAAGAAAATTAGGAAAAAACTTATCAACCAATAGTTTTCTCGTTTGTTAGATGCCAACCAAACAAAAGAAAAGTGCATAAATTGGTTTCTGCCATGTTTTATGTGTGAACCAAGTACAAACAATCAATTTTACGGGAAAATTTATAAAAATAAAAAAAAATAGATTTTCCACATGGAATAATGTTTCCCAATAAAATGGGAAACGAACCTAACACTCCCTTACTCTATCAATTGCCCTCCTTATTTTCCAGGGTGTCTATTCCAAAATAGTATAAACGCATATTAATTCATCAACATATGCTTGGAAACCAACCATTGTAACCTTTTTCTTTCATAGAAAAATGATGAGTCATGCGTTGATTGACTTCTCCACCTGTTCGTAAAGTCTTGCAGTATCCATACAGAATGAGAAAAGAAAGGGACAGGTACTGACCTTCTGAGTCTCGCGTTCTCATTTTTAATTGAATGATTAGTCAAACATATTCAATGGTTGGTTGCAATTTACTATCCATATATTATCTACAAATAGAAAGTTGAAATGCTTTTATCATGTTTCGAAAATGTTTTTGGTTGCAATTTGTCGCCAGTAAGATAGAAATGAAAAGTTCAAATGCATTTGCCATCCTTACTCGCTTGCAAAATTATGTTTAATCCCGTTTAGAATTAATTTGTTAAATAATAAAATTTATGATCGCTAGAGACACGGAAAGAACGCATAAAATTTAACCACTTAAATTTTAAGTTTTTTTATTTTTAGATGGTGACATACTGTATTTGTTGCAGATTATCATATGCACCCTTGGCTTGTATGATTTTCTTATTTATTGATGTACAACGCATTGCGAACATATTTATGGAGAAACAGGACCGTCACAACCCCAAACGCGGGCCCAGTCGAGGAAAATAACTTACAATGAATAACGGGTCATATTTCTCAAACCATACGTCGGAATTGGATGAATTATATATGTATCGCGTATTTTTCCGAGACGAAGTCAATCAAACTGACCGTTGTTTGGTTTGCTGCCATCCGTTCGGCCAAATTCCCTCTAGATTGAGAGATATCAAAATTTTTGTTAGTTTTTTACTATTTTAGGTAATGTTTTAGGAGTCTGTTTTGATTAGGAAGCAAATTCGATTTGATTCCAAATTTGTCCGATTTACTTACCTAATCATAGGGAGTCTTTTAAAGAGAGTTTTCTTATTTCTATTTTTGGCAAAGTTCGGGTCATAGTAGGAGTCTTGTTTATTTTCTATTTAAATAGAGTCGTGTAAGCCCTAGAGCCATATAACTTTTTATTAATAAAATTTCTCTTATTTAATTCTTCATAGATTTGGAGATCGTTCTTTGTGAATTTAGAGAACACCCCTTAGTGGATTCCGAGGTTTTAGTACCGCGCTGCGTCAATTGGTATCAGAGGCTTGTTCTTCTAATCCGATGGCAGGCAACGAAGCTCCTATTTCTCGAACTGAGTTCGATAAGTTGAAGACCGATGTCAATCAGATTAATACTGCAGTAGATCGACTTGCGTCGACAATGCAGCGTTTGATCACGGTCGGAGTACAAAATCGCATTGATGGTCACCAATGATGTGATCTGACTCCACAGGACGAATTCAACAGTGGCGGTAACAGCTATGAAGCCCCACGCCACGGTGATGATCAAAGGGACCACCGACAATGGGACAATTATGATGTTGGAGGGTTCAAGATGAAGATGGATCTGCCATCTTTTAACGGGCAACTTCATATCGAAGAATTTCTTGATTGGGATGCACAGGTGGAGAGGTTTTTTGAGTATATGGAGATCCCAGATGAGCGGAAGGTTAAGTTAGTGGCCTACCAACTTAAAGATGGAGCATCTGCTTAGTGGGAATCAGTATGCATGAATCGATCTCGTCAAGGAAAGCCGAAAGTCAATAAGTGGGAGAAGATGGAGAAGTTGTTGAAAGCCCGCTTCCTGCTAGGTGACTATGAACAAGTCTCGTTCAGACAATACTAGAATTGCAAACAAGGTGGAAGAATAGTTGATGAATACATGCAGGAGTTTTATCGGCTGTCATCCCACAATAATTTAAATGAGAACGAGGCCCAACAGATGTCTCGTTACATCGATGGGATTGAGGATAGCAATACAGGATTGTGTGTCTTTGCAGCAGACATATACTTTGACAGATACAGTTAACCTAGCCGAGAAGGTGGAGCGACAACTTGGACGGAATAATAGAGGCTCTTGGGCAGCTTCCGATGGGTTGCGCACGAGTTTTAATCGTGGAGGGAACAAATAGCCTAAAATTGATTCTGATCATAATTCGATCTTAGCACTTCAGAGCTTGTACCTAAGGATCCCATGCTTAGATCTGTGCCTAGAGGAGGCATTCCAGAATTGTTACCCAGCTCGCAACCTGAGAAACCAGTAGTGAGTGCAAGTGTCGAGATTGGGTCTTCATCCATAGGTCTTGAAGTTGTGACCTCAGAAGTGATAGCTGTGACAACTATTACCTCACTATTCCTTCCATCGTATCTAACCTTATGGTCTCACTTGCACCATTTCTGATGGTAGGTCATGAGCAAATGCATACTTTGCCATCTTTCCATCTTGGTAGCATAAGCTTAGCTGCAAGGGCAACCTCTTTGGATGTCGTAACCGCTCCTTAATTTCCTGACCGTATTGATTTGCTTGAGACAGAAATCAAGATATTAATGGACGATTTGACAAAGCTGCTTAATCTGAGTATTGCGAACGCTCTTCGTCTGGGGCTGTTCACTAGAAAAGTCAGGTTGATCTTCATTTCTAAACTCATTATAGCTTTATGCGTTTACAAATGAATTCAAAATCTTGTCTTTTTATAAGATTCAGTTACAATGAAAATCAAAAAGAAAAAATTTACAACTTCTCCTCAAACAAACACATGACCTTGTTTATCAGACTATTCTTGCGTGGGATCTTTGCCTGTGCCGGGGTTTATCCGTGGACCGTCGCGTGATATGATTCGGTGTGAGATCTGATCTGGTGTGAGATCTACATGATCAAGAGAATTATTTCACTAAGGAAATAATTGCCGAAGTGAGTGAAATCGACCAAGCGAAATCACTACTCTTCTCGGGATCAAGACAAAGTTTGATCCGGAGGGGTCGTATGCAGATCTGATCTTTAAATCTCTCGAACTTCTTCACTTTATGCTGACGGGCTCATTGAAATCTTAGATCTTGCTGTCGGATCTAAGTGTGGATTGTTGTTGAATCCAGCAAAGCCTCCCCTTCTCGCCAAAAGTCCAGATCTCATCCCCCAAAATGAGACCCCCTCTGTATTTATAGGAACAGCGGGTCAGGTCGGATCTGTGCCTAGCCACCAAATGGTGGCTCGGCCACTGAGCCGCCTATTTGGCTTTTTCCCATCATTTTCTGAGTCTGATCTGGTTCAGTCTCATCGATGTTCGCTGATCTAAAGCTTCATAATTGTGATTCGTCGCTTCGCTAACTTGCACGCCTCGCCGACTTGCTTCATGCATTTTATTGACTCGTTTTATGCATTTGCATCGCGGTTACTCATTATTACGTCGTCAATGGTTGTTTGTTGCATCATCAGATGGCTCACCGATCGTCAACTCATTGTCACGAGTCATGTTCGGGGACTTATAGGTAATTTTCAACGCCTACAGATACCCCCTCAAAAGTGTTTCAGTGTCGTTCTTTTATAGAAGAGCTTGAAATACTTTGAATATGATAGGCCTAAACCTACAATCGACATAACAGGACCTCAAAACAGTTTCGAATCTTGATTTCTACAATTCTTTCAGATCATCCGATGCTTTGTCAAACGACTGAAAGTGTCACGATGCTGCATTTATTGTCTGACCGCTGTCGAAATCTTGAACCAAAGCTAGTAACTTTACTTTTTTGCTTTACCTCATGTCGGCGAGTTGTCATAGAACTGACCATCAAACTTCTTGAGATCTCTCCTTTAGTCAGTGAATTCTCCATTTGCGATGCATTGATTGGTGTCAATCATAGTTTAAGCTCTTAAGGTGTTGGAGCTGGGAGAACTAGTTTATACTCATATACTCCTGGGAGTTTCAGGAATCAATATTTCCATTAAAGGTTATCGAGTTTATCCTTAAGAATATTTTATAAAAATATTCTCCAGAAACTTCTCAACAAAAATGAGAAACAGTTTAGACTCGTATACCTTATTGGAGTAATTATGAGTCTCGAATAAACTGAACCGGATGAAAGTGACCCTCAATGGGTGATAACTCCACTGAATAAATATCCATGGCCCCTCTGGATGTGTGGGAGAGAGAAGGAATCAATCGACGGGCTGATTCAGAGCTGTTTTGATGCCTGGTTTAGCCCTGGTCTGAATTCTAGTTCAAAGTCTGGTTCAGAACTGGTTCGGTCTGGTTCGGGGCTGGTTCGCATCGATTTAGGGCTGGTTTAAAACCTCCAAAACTCCCATCTTTTCTTCTTCTTCTTCTTCTTTTTTTTGCCACCGCTCTTTTTCTTTCGCCTCTCTTTTTTTTGGCCCCCTCGTCTCTTTCTCATCTCCCTCAAACCCTAACGAGCATCCAAGATTCCTTCAAATCCTCATACTTTTCTAGATCTCTCTGGCCCCTCGAGTTTTCTTCAGGTAGATTCTCAATAACTTTTATTTTAGCACATAGATATGTAGGTTTTAATCTCAAATTAGGGATTTCGAGGGGAGGAAGCGTGAACTTAGCCACCTCTCGGCGACTCGGCTGCCAAGTCACCACTAGGTGGCTTAGCCTTGGCCGAACCACCAAGAGGTGGCTCGGCCTTAGCCGAGCCACCCAGGGGTGGTCAGCCTTGGCCGAACCACCATGAAGTGGCTCGGCCTTGGTTGAGCCACCCAAAGGTGGTCAGCCTTGGCTAAGCCACCCAAGTGGCTTCTCTCTATTTTTTCCCTTTTTTTCACCTTCCAAGTCCGATCTTAGCGTATGTGGACCATGTAGGTTTAACTAGAATTCAACTGTAAAATCCCATATATTTTTTTGTAGGATTTTGGTTAAAATTCATAGTTTCCCTTTATATTTCAGATCCCCAGGCTTATCTTTGTATCTGACATGTTCAGTTCTTTTGCAGATCGACATGTCGTCGGAGAGATCACGCACTCCGAGGAGTCAGCTAGCTACCCCGCCACATGAGAGTGCGCCTCCATCATTTATCGGTGAGCCCTTTTCCCATCTTTTGGTGCATTCAAAATTTACATATGGCATACTGCATCCCTGAACTCCTTCGTGAGGCAATTGGGAAGAGTTGAGATTCTCTTTTGTGAGGGTTGACGCTTAAAAGATAGGTTTTGCTTGGTCAACACCTATCTCAAAGCAATTAAAAGGGGGCGATTCCATGCTGCATTATGTTCTGTAGGACAGGATATCTTGTCGCTTTACTTGTGCAATAGTGTACATTGTCTTATGAGTGCGTAATGCGGCCAAAATCTTCTCACCCATTATAAGGCAGTGACTCTATCTACGAGATGAGTTCAACGCCTCATATTACCTCTAAAATATTTTTTATGACTGAATCTAACAAATATTAATTACTCGTTTCCAGTTAATTACCCCTCTGGAGTATTTTCCTCTCATGTGGTTGATGGACGCCATGGCGAGCATTATGCCTTTTCTGATGATTCTTCATCTGTTTTGATTTCTCCTCGATTTGCACCGGGTACATTGGCGAAGGCCATCCAGATGATAAGTGAGGGGAGCCCTCGTGTGCTTCGACTATTTATTATTGACGCACAGCTTGTGAGGGACACCAGTTCCATTCAGCCTCTAAGGAAGGCAGACTACCTGTTTGGTGATTCCGTTAAAGATCTAAATGTAGCTTTTATTGAAAGTGAGCAATGGTTGTATAAAGATGACGGAGGGTTCTTATATCTCCCATGGATACCTCACCATCGCTCGTTGACCGAGTTGTGGTGTCAGGCTGTGACACGGGAGATGTCAGGGCGCTTGATGGAGGAGCATGACCACATACATTGTGGGTATATTACCCACTAGACAATTCTGGGTTCGAGTAGGAACTGTGTCACTGGACTGCATCCTGGTGTGTTGGGATTAGATACACCACCCCGCGACGAGCTGTTCACTGCTGCTCATACCTTGAAGAATTGTCTCGCGAGGTTGGGGTGAGAAATGCCTGCAACCCGTCACAGATTTTACGGCTGGCTTCATTCTTCAGAAAAGCTTTGGTGGGCCCATATGATGAACTATGTCCTCAGTTGATGGGGGTGAGGAGCTATATCCCTATGGTTTACATGCAGCAATTCGTGCCAGCATGTATGGGCTGCTGATCAGTGCCAATCATTTCTTTGCATTGTCAAAGCTCTACGACTCGCATTCGAATACTTTCTTGACCAGGCATGGGGAGCTAGGGTTAGCTCTCCATGAGATGCATCAAGTCTCTGGCTTACCCATGGGAATGATGTTATACCAGGAGTACTTTCCCTCGAACCGTGAGTTGAGTCAGCTGAAAGATCACATGCCCAGTTGCTATGATACCTTATGGGATCTTACATGCCACTATCATATTGCTTTGGCACAGGCTGAGCCACTAGCAAAGAGGACCAATTCACAAGTGAGCCTGAAGAAGTGCATGAGTTACTTGCTCAGGCACGTGGCAATTCTACTAAGGTGATTTACAGATTGGCACTGCTCCCTCATTTAGAGGTTAACGAGCTAATCAAGAAATTCAGCGCTTGCTCCTATACCATTAGTAGCACCGAGGACAGTTTTCCTATAGGGACTAAATTTGAGACATTCTTGTGGCAAGCAGTAAAGCCGATTCAGCCGATGACTCTCCTAGCCGGTTACCTCGCGATCTGGTTGAAGAAGTACATGGTACCGTATCAGTCTGGTGATGCTTTACCATTAGAAGTACTTTATCCTGTAGTTCAGGTTGCTCACAAGAAGGAACTTTCTCTTTTTTCAGTGATGGTGGCTAACATTCATCGTGAGCTTTGATAGATAGTCAGTGCCTTCACTCAGGGGGAGGGTGAGCCATCGACTCAGATTCCTCTTGCTAAGGTGGAGCTTCCATACACTTACCTGATGGCCTGGTTCATCCTTCGTTGCTCAGATATGATGTCAATCCCAGGCACTGCAGATCAATCCACCCCCTTACTACAATTATTAGAGAATTGTAGATGGAAAGGGCGAGGATTCTCCAAAATAAAAAAGCAATTGCGGATTCACCAGGGATGGGTTTTCTCCAAATGCTTCTCGCGATTCTCTGGTTAGTACGGTGAGTCTTTGATTGATGAGGAGAGGCCGAGGATGAGCCAGACCTCTCTTGATGTTGGCTACTTCAATTGGCTAATGAGCATTAGGCCAGGTTACCTAACATTTCGGGTGAGAGATGAGTGCTACATAGAGCCGTATCTACCATGTCGATTTGCCCGTTAGTTTAGCAATGACCAGTTTTACGTCAAAAATCTGAATCGATGGTTTCAGACTCATGGCAGATTAGTGGACGGTGTCCAAGCATGGCTATGGAGTGTGACACGGTGCACTGGTGCGAGGTTCAACCTTCTGAGTGCTGAGCGTCGGTTGGAGCTAACATTCTTATGCTACAGGTGGTTGTTGGCAACTAATGAACCCGTTCCCGTGAAGCCTATTACAGAGTTAGCAGCCGAAGAGGCCTCCTGAGTTGATATTCAGATAATTTAGAAGGCCGCTCGGTTACAGAGGAAGTGATGCAAGACTCTTCAAATAGATGAGGAGGAAGAGGAGGCCTTCATTTCTGCTGAAGAGACCTCCGGAGGAGATCTTGCGGATGATGAAGATCATGAGGAGGACTTCGGGACAGGTTTGTTGATACCTCCTTTCCTTTTTTTTCTCTTTCCTCTTTTAGAATTATTGGGTCTGACAGTGAAGCTTTAGGAATGGCAGCTGAGGAGGAGGAGGGGCTTCGCTCCTCTTACCGGGCGAAGCCTTGAATTGGGACTCAAGCCATTAAGTGGAAAAAGTTAGCCCATAAGCCACGTGTGGACCCGTGAGCTTTTGAGATGGACTTGGCTGGTGATGATCCTGTCGGTGAAGGAGGTAATGCTTAACCACCACGTAATCCCTTCGATCATTTAATTCCTTGAACTCAAGGCTTACATTCCTCCATTTCTGTGCAGTAGGATATGGAGAATGCGAGACCAGCTTCGATTTTCCCCATCACGATTTCTCCTCTTCCAACGAACCCTGTTTCACACAACAGGTGTACGAGCCTATGGCAGAAGAGCCTACAGTAGCCGCTAAAATTAGTGAGACTACCAATGTAGGACCTGATTCAGCAAATCTAGGTACTTCTATCATTGGTAATATCCCATATAGAGGGCGAGTACAGGAATTGAATGACTCAGAATTCGTGTCATCCCTAATTGTCTCTATGCTTCTTCTTTTTTAGAGAAATTGCAGGAAGCAAACGTGGACACTGGGAATAGAGAGACTAACTCCACTGTAGGAGGTAAGCTATTTTAGCTGATTGCAGGTTCTTAATTCTGCTTCTTTCACTTATGTTCTCTTGTGCTAGATTTTTCAATTGAGGATTTTGATGAAGATGGCATGCTTGTGGACACCCCCATGGACGACTTGATATATGACTCTCCCCGAGATGATCATCTCCTCGGTGATATGTCACCGAGCTAACAATTCTCGAAAATACTGAGGTTTGTTCCTCTAAAGGTATGGGTTCTCTCTACCATTAATTGTAGGACTAGCTACTTTTGACTAATACAACTATAATTTGATGAATCTGAGGAATTCATTTTGTTACTAGCAGGAACTCCTACTGAGGCTCATTTTTTTACTCCTCATTCAGATGCTCCTCTAGAATTGCCTACCATGGCGGCTGCCATGCTTGATGAATATGCCATGAGACCAACTGCAGTAGTTGGTGCCTCAACGACGGTTACTCTGCCGATAGCCCCGCTAAACGATAAAGCTCTACCGATGGAAGCAGGTACGGGTTATCTAGCTACAGATGTCTACGCCGACCTTTGACTTAAGGTTCTACATTGTCCATCCCCCTTTTTTCAGGGGTTATATCTCAACTCCATGATCTAGCGAGGGCGTTGATGTCAGACAACAACCCAGCTCGGCTTATTATCTGTATGGAAGTCTGCTCGTTCTTTTCCTTCATAAATGTGATGATCGACAAGCTTCTCAACAGTGGGCTTTCTCTCCGTCAATTCAAGCCGGTCCTTGGCCCTAGAATAGCCTTGATAAGGGATGGTGGTTACCCAGAGTTAGCCAAGGTAATTACTGATGATCTTGATTGTCTGGATCTCAAGCTTCAGAAATTACAGGAGTTGCAGGCTGCAAGTGTTTCTTTGTATATAGCCGTTCAAGTACAATCTCGTCTGGAAGCATGGCGCGACTGCTCGCATTTTTACTGGACTCGAGGTTCAAATACAGTGGGACCGAGTAGACAAGATTAAGCCTGCACTTACCGAGAAACTAACAACCCTGAGCAACATTCATTCTCATATTGCATCAAGTGAGGCGAAGATAGCACATCTTAGGCGGGAACTTTAGATGGAGGAAGAGAACTTAATTGACTTGAAGTTGACAAGGGTTGACGAAGAGGAAGCTTAAACCATCATATACAAGAAACTGGAGCTCTCAGAACAAAAGCAAGCTGAAGTCGAGGAAGAAGCTGCGAACACATTGAACGCCAATGAAGAGTCTTTCAGGGTTGAGTTGCAGAAGGATCTCCAACAAGCTTACAATGATGAGTTGTCCAAGTTAGAACAATAAATCTTTTGCTATAAACTTGATTTTTGAATAACTACAATTTCTTTGTTTCAAAGACTTGACTCTTCATTAATTGAATAAATTTCTATCCTCCTTTTATTGTTGCTTATTAGGCTTTCTCATTTCATTTGAAATAGTCACCACAATACTCATAGGATTTTTAGCAAACCCTCAGCCATCAACGGATTTGATGAATCTTTACTGATTACCATTTGAATCGGGCTAGCATGCGGATTATCTAAATCCGTCCCGCACGTGACGTTGTGCTTAAAGAATGAAACCCTTTCAGACTTGGTGCTATGATGTTGAATGCATAGGCTTCGTCTTCTTTTACGGGCAAGAGACTAACTGGCAACGCGTGTTAGGCATTGACTTGAGGGTTATTGGCTAACTCCCAGCTATAAATAGATTTGACGAGCCTTTACCGATTACCTTTGAATCAGGTTAGCATGCAGATTATCTAAACCCGTTCCGTACGTAACATTGTGCTAAAAGAATGAAACTCTTTTAGACCTGGTGCTATGATGTTGAATGCATAGGCTTCGCCTTTCTCACGAGAATAGACTACTTGGCTACAGCATTAGACGCAGACTTATCCCTACTTAGGATTCAGGATAAAATTCTCCAGACTTGAATTCTAGTGTCTTCTTCAACCAGTAAAAAACTAAACTGGAAACGCGTGTTAGGCGTTGACTTATCCCTACTTAGAATTCGGGATAAAATTTCCCACACGTGTAAAGCGTGGATTGTGGTGTTACTAATAACAACCTGCCACAATTTTGAATATGTCAGCTTTCATTCTTTATTGTACTTTAAGCACTAACCAGCAACACGTGTTAGACGTAGACTTATCCCTACTTAAGATTCAGGATAAAATTCCCTAGACTTAGATTCTGATGTCTTTTTCAATTAGTAAAAGACTAAACCGGCAATAGGTGTTAGGCGTTGGCTTATCCCTACTTAGGATTCAGGATAAAATTCTCCAGACTTAGATTCTTGTGTCTTCTTCAATTGATAAAAGATTAAACCGGCAACGCATGTTAGGCGTTGGCTTATCCCTTCTTAGAATTCGAGATAAAATTCCTTAGACTTGGATTCTGGTGTCTTCTTCAATTGATAAAAGACTAAACCAGCAACACATGTTAGGCGTTGGCTTATTCCTGTTTAGGATTCAAAGTAAAATTCTCCAAGATGAATCCTAGATTGAAGTATTTTTTTGAAAAGATAAAATTGATGTGGGAAAGGAAGAATTTTATATTTTTCTCCTAATGCTGGAGAGGAAGAATTTTATATCCTATCTCCAGGTCTTCTTTTTAGGGTAAAGACGAACCCGAAACAAGAGAAGAAGAATTTTATATTCTATCTCTAGTACTGATATGGGAAAGGAAGAATTTTATATTCTGTCTCCCGATGCTGGAGAGGAAAAATTTTATACCCTATCTCTAGGTCTTCTTTTTTTAGGGTAAAGACGAACCCGAAATAAGAGAAATAGAATTTTACATCCTATCTCTTGCTCCTGGAGAGGAAGAATTTTATATTCTATCTCCAGTACAAAGAAAACTAAAAGTGCGATCTCCACTTCGAGAATCTTAGGAGGTGAAAACTAAGAGTGGGATCTCCACTCCGAGAATCGAAAAGATTCAGATAACTTTCACTTTTATAGGAGGATCTGGAAATGACTTTCTTGTTTATCAAGATGAAATTCTAATTTCAGCCCTAACCTTGGGAAGGCGTGACCGAAGAGGAAAAGATGGAGCCCTTTTGTTTATCACAAGGGGATCTTAGCATTGAAAGTAGACCTCTCGTTCGTGGAAGGAATCAAGAGGGAATTTTGCTGGTGGATTGGACTAGAAAAAATTTTTAGTAGACTCACCATCAATAAATTTGATCAGTGAGAGAATTTATGGTGGAGAACAGATTTAGGGTTATCCACGAGGAATTTCTCGTCAAATTGGATTATCCCAAATATACTAAGGATAGTACTTTTTTAGAAAGTTCCCATTTATCGGCATTAATTGCCTGTCACTATTTTGAGTGATTAGACGATACGCACCATTCGAATAGACTGTGTCTATCACAAATAGTCCCTCCTATTTGGGTTCAAACTTACCCTTTTTTAGAATCGAGAATTATTGGTCATCGAGCAGTGAGGACCAATTCTCTTTCCTTAAAACTTCTCTGTTGAACTCTCTTGTTAAAATCCCTCGACATTCTGGCTTGGTAAAACTCGATGTGTTGTTGAGCTTCTAGGTGTTTTTTCATCTAACATTTCGAGCTCTTAAAAGCGTCTTCGATGTTGTTCTTTCACCATCATCTCAGTTGCAAGGGCGACACGAAGTGATGGGATTTGGATTTCTAATAAAAGTACACCTTCACATCCATATACCAGAGAATATGGGGTAGCTTCGATATGTATTGTAGTGCGATTTGCCCATAGTGCTTCTCTGAGTTTATCATCCCAATCACGTTTATTGGTTTTCACAAGTTTCGACAAGATATTAATGATTGTCTTGTTGAACGCCTCCGCTAATCTATTTGCAGCAGGATTATAAGCCGTCGACAAGACATTTTGAATCTTATACTTTTCATAAAACCTAATGAAGGCATTTATGACGAACTGAGGACTATTGTCATGTATGATACGTCTCAGCACGCCGTGTCGATAGATGACGTGATGCTTGATGAACCTGATAACAATGTTCGTTTTTACTTCTTTAAGCGGGGATTATTTCAGCCCACTTGGAGAAATAGTCGGTAATTGCGAGAATGAACCGATCACTTTTAACTGACAGAGGAGAAACAGGACCCACAATATCCTTCCCTCATGTCTCGAACGGCCAAGATGTAGCCGAAGGATGCAAATGCTCTGGGGGTTGATGCATGTAATTCACGTGTATTTGACATGTGTGGCACTTTCGAGTGTACTCGATTGCATTATTAATCATCGTTGGCTAGAAGTATCCTATTCTTCTGATACGATCATAAAGCTTGGGACTAGGTTGGTGTGCATCACACTCTCCTCTGTGTGCTTCTTTAAGGACTTCTTTTGCTTCTTTGTTCGAAAGGCACCAAAGCAGTAAGCTGTCGTACCCAGGACGATATAACGTCTAGGTCTCTGCATCATAAAAGAACCTTGGCGCTCTTCGTCAGATCGATTCCCTCTCTTTTACGTCTTCTGGCAAGATACCATATAGGACATAGTCGATTATAGGGAAATGCCAATCTCGAGGCTCCAGGTCAACTTGGGTTGTGTACATCTCTTTGATGACCACCCCCTTGTCATCCTCCTCCTCATTATATATTGGTACAAATGGTTGGTGAGTTCTCACAGTGATTAACTGTTCAGTCTCGGGAGGTTGCACTAACGATACTGCTAACGCTGCTAATGCATCCGCGTATGCGTTCTGGAGGCGCGAAATATACTCAATGAAAAATTCTTCAAACAAGTCTGCCATCTCAACGGCTGCATGGAGATACAGAATCAAGTTAGGATTTCTGGCTTCGTAGTCCCCACGGATCTGTCTGACTATGAGTTGAGAATCCCCAAAGGTTTTGAGATATTGGACTCCCAGCTCTTTGGCAAAACTGAGTCTAATAAGTAATGCATTGTATTCGACCACATTATTAGAGCATGACTTAGTTAGCGAGTAAGCCCGAGGTGTGACATGCTTCCTCGGGGAAACTAAGACAACTCTAACTCCAGAAGAAATCTTAGAACATCCAGGGGTGCTTGCCACATTGGTAGCTAAAGAAGCTCCGTCAAAGTACAATTACCATATTTGCTGATGCGATATAGTATTGACTTCATGGGTTTTATCTGGCAAGTCATCATATAATTCAGCTGTATTGTTGTTAGGTTAGTGGCTAAGAGATCGCAAATTTCTGGTCCTTTGACTGACTTCTATTGCTTGAAGTGTAAATTGTATTGAGACAAGAGCAAAGCCCATTTTGCTAAACACCAATTCATGGAGGCTGGTTGTGTCATGAATATCTGGACCAGATTTATATTGGAGATAATATAAATTGTCTGTCTAACTAAGTAGTGCTGTATCTTTTGAATTGGGAAAAACAATGCAAGGCACTGCTTCTCGATCATCGAATAGCGGGATTCAACACCCACTAAAATCTGGTTCAGGTAATACACTGCCTGTTCGTGACCACTGTCATCGTCTTGCGCGAGTACAGCGCTAAACGAATGGTTCATCACCTTGGTGTAAATCAAGAATGGTTTACCTGACTTCGGTGCAACGAGAATAGGAGGATTCGCTAGATATGCTTTGATATCCTCGAATACCTTTTGATAGGTATCGTCCCAGACAAATGACATGCCTTTCTTGGTTAGGTTAGAGAATGGCTAGCATTTTCTGGAGAGGTTTGATATGAATCACTGGATATAAGCTAATCACCCCTGTAACCCTCTAAGTTCTCTTAGATTTTTTGGGGGTTATAATTCATGTATTGCCTTCACTTTATCTGGGTCAATACGAATACCTCTAGTGGTGACAACGAATCTGAGAAATTTGCCGCTGGACATTCCGAGGAAGGATTTGGTAGGGTTCATCTTTAACTGATGACTCCGCATGAGATCGAACATTGTCCTCAGGTCTTTGATGT
>JBAKGM010063034.1:0-33758 GCA_037177215.1 Asparagus racemosus
AATCTCATTTTGTTTTTATTTGCACTCAATCACAAACACTCTCATATCTCTCCACAACCCATCACCTTTCTTTTATTCACTCCTAATTATCATACACACACAACATAAGAACTGATATTGATTAACTTTTACAACACCTTTCTCATGGGATCGATAACTTTTTATACTATAACTTGATAGTTGTATACTTGCAACTTTAGGTTCACATATATTTCCCTAACACGGGTCTAGGAAAAACTCTTCTCAGGTACAGAAGATCTAAGAAACCTTCAAGCGGGTCATAGTCAGTATCCCTCTCTTAGATGCCATCCAACAAATCCCAACTTATGCAAAATTTTTGAAGAATCTATGCACTAAGAAGAGAACAATAAATATTCTAAAGAAAGTCTTTCTTGCTACCAATATTAGTGACATGCTCTCAAAATCCAAAAGTGTTAGGGTTTCCGGCTGCTAAAGCATTCCAAAAAAAAGATATTTACATTCTTATGTACAACAGTCATGATGATTAAGGAAAGGGGGGAGGGGCCTTTCCTAGCTCACAATTGGACATTGAAAGGCTGATTAGGGTGCCTCTTATTCCTCTTGGATTTTAGATATATGGACAGTGTGATGTTGAGCTTCTTCACCATAGCAGATAATTGTTCATTAGCAGAGTGGTGGCCAACGTCAAGTGGTTTGATTTGATCCTCATTAGTGTCAATATCCCAATAGGCAATAGTCACAGATATATAATCATCATCATTCTGAACATCTTGTAAAGCAGCAGAAAAGTTGTTTGAGCTAGAACAAGAGCTATTAGTAGAGGCACCCTAAACTTTATGAGGAGTAGCATGGTTGGAAGGCTCAAATTCAGAAGAGGCATCATTGGCATCCTGATTCAGTTTGCGTGGTAAAGGATCTTTAGACTGTTCAATAGCAGTGGCCTGTTGGTGCACCATCTCCCAAAAAGCATCATCTTCTTCTAAGTTAAGCTGTTTGATGATTGAGAGACCACTTGATTTTCTCTATTTACTATGCTTTAACACCAGTCTTTGAATGGTACATGCGACTGCTAGTGCAAGGCCTTTGCCTTTATCCAAGGGGACAAAGGGAGGGGGAAGTCTCTGAGGACTATTCAAGAGGGAAGAGTTAGCTATATTGGCTATTGAGCTCTCAGCTGCAGTAGTGGCATTAATATAAACACTTGACATGCATGATGAGGGTGCAACCTAAACGAGAGCTAGGGGACCAGTGTGGGGTTGCTGATCATTGAGATTAGTTATACATGGAGTCCCCTGCACACCCGCAGCCAGCGAGATGTGCAGCATAACCTATTTTGTGTCTAACTCAGCATTAGAAGTAGGTGAACCATTCATCTTGGTGCTCCCCATCTGATTCATTTAGGCCATAGAATTATCAATTGAAGGGTCAGAGGGCTTCCTTGAGCCTAAATTATGCTTGGCATTCTATCAAACATTAGGTGGGCAACTAAGGGGGGAAGCCAAAACAGACACACCACCATAAACTTCAGTTGGATTCACCACAAAATCCTAATTAGAAGGAATAGGCATATGGATAGCATTTCCATTATTGATCAAGTGATCATAAACTCCATGACTGACTAGGTTTGATTTGTCAATGGAAATCCTCTTGCATTCCTCAAAGCGGTGGCTTTGAACATTACAAAAGGTGCAAATTTTGGGTAATTTCTCTTAGATAATAGGTTGGTGAAATTTGCCATGAACTCTTGTCCAAACATGTGATAAAAGTTTTTTCCTCAAATTAGCTTCCACACATACTCTGGCAGCACATGTTCGAGCCATGAGTATAGTAGAGTGATCAAAACACAATACATTTCTGATGCTTTTGGCAATACCTCTCAGCATAGGTGGTATATAAAATGGAATGGGGAAAGGAGATCCACACTAGAGCAAAAGTTGTCTTCTTTTACATTGTGTAATCTATTCCATCTATAAGCTCTGTAGGGGAAGCTGCTAATATATGTGGATTCTCTAACCAACACCACAAGCATATCACTATAATCTCTAAATCTTAGAATGATCGAGCGAGAGTCCAAAGGACCCATGATGAATTCTTGTTTTCAAGCCCCATGAATTAACTAAGGCGTAGCATTTCTCCCATGTGGGACGACTAGACAAAAATTTAATCACAATTGCATTCTTGAAGACATCTTCAGCTAGTTGCAACTCCTCAGGTGTGAAAACACTACAGGTTCTCCGTTAATAGAGGAAATGCATGGGTCTACCATCATGTCAAGAAGAGCCCCAAAAACCCCACAGCCTTTGTATGAGTTTTAATGAAACTTGGCCCTAATGGGTCTCTCACAATTTGGCATAAGAAGGTCTAGAAGGTTTAGGGATAGAAGCTTGTCTTTGAGTAGATTTTGATGGAGCTACAGAGGCTCCTTGAGTAAGAGGAGAAGGGGGTGGAAGCGAGGAGGGGTGGAGGGTGGATTTTTGGAGGTGATTTTTGGGCAATTTTGACCTTGGGCTTAAGCTTTGGCCAAATTAGGGTTTAGGTTTTTTGAGGATGATGGGGTAGAAGGATGGGGGGAGGGAAGGAGGGGTGCAAGAGGAGGAGGGAGAGAGAAATTGGGGGCTAGGGTAGAAATCATCCCCTTAGGGAAGAAAAGGAGGGAGAGAGAAAGATGACGAGAGGATGGGGGACATGGACAATGGGAATATCATCACTATCGTCCTCATCGCTAGAAGATATATCAACAGTGCTCCCTCCTAAGTGTGCAATACGACACTTATAGCGCCACATAGTGTCGGACATGTAGCCAAGTCTGCACTTGACATTCCAAATTCACGCTTAGCTCTATGCAGATTATAGATCATACAATTGTTGGAGTCATTAAGGGACTGGCACTCATTCTGCATATCCTCGACAATGCTGCGAAGGTACTTGACCTCTTCCTCTAACTCTTGTGCTTGCTCCCTCGGTGGATGCAGTCCATCGTGGGTGCCATCTTTGGCTCCACAACTAGCAAGGACGCTTGGATGGCCTAGTGCTAGTGGTTGACATCACTACAATGGTCGACATATGGCGCGATCATATTACCCAAAGCATGATTAAGTGGGAAATTAAGAAGAAGAGGAATACGAATAGTTATTCTCACTCAATCTGTGTGCAATTCACCTATGCATGTTTTTTTAGCTCAAATTGCAAGAGACTCATAGTTTACTCACGCGGGGCTTTCGAACAACACACAAATTGGAGTAATGATTTGTTAATGCTTGAGATAGGCTGCACACATATTCTCTCCTACTCGATTCTGAGTTACTGATCTGCTATGCCTAGATGGGCAGTGCGGAAATCATTTCAAACACTCAATAAGATGCATATCCGCACTAGAAGGCCACAATCAGCACGAGCTATGTCTAGATCAACCTAGCCTATATTCAACCATTAAGAAAATAGACAATAGGAAACTAATTTTTCATTGATAAAAGGAGATTTATAATGACTTTATTCTACAAGCTACACAAAAGCAAAAAAAGACAAAAAAAAAACAATAGCAAGACTGTCTCTCAACACAGGCGACTAATATGGCCACTAGTTGATAAAGAACCCAATTCTCCGCCTAAGGCTCGCCAATGGTCATAGCCAACAGCTACCTAAATTGCTCGATCTCCACTTCCATTTAAGTGAGAGGCAAGAGTATTATATGGAGATATCACTACTTCATCAAACATCCATTTATAAGCACACCCCTCCAACAAGTGCGCAACAAGTGGCCAAATTTCTTCATAATCTGACCCTGTAATTATGACAAAAGAAGTATAACTAGCAGTGTTCCTTTACAAGGTGGGTGATTAGACTTCTCAAGAGCCAAAAATACCTACATCCAGTCTTAATCAGAAGTTATGCCCATGTTGGCCATGCGCCATGACAAGCACGCTCATCAACATTCTAATAGGCCACTCAGCTAGACTTCAAGAGTGTAACACTTGTCCAAATGACACTTCATTCGAGTTTTGAGACTTATCAAAAAAGGGCAAACCATCTTAACAAGCTTATCAATATGCATACCTGATTGATATCATTAAGCCCATCAATACACCCCTGAATGATATCATTATGACTCGAAAGGCAGATTCTACAAAGAATCACGCCAAATAGAGTCAAGTCTCAAAAAGTTCAATATTACATCTCTTCTAAAATAAGAATTCTTTATGCTCATCAGTACGTCTCTGAATGTCACTACCTCAATGACATCGTCATCCTCATCAGTATGCCTCTAGACGACGCTACCCCAATGACATCTTCGAGCTCATTAGTATGGCTCTAAACGATATCATTATGAATCGAGCAGTCAATTCTATAGAGAATTACATGAAATAGAGTCAAGCCTCAGAAAGTTCAACATTACACCTATTCTAAGAAAAGCATCCATCAAGTTTATTAGTACGCCACTAAATGTTGTTACCTCAATGACATCAGCAAGCTCATCAATGTGACTCTAAATGATGTCATTATGACTTGAATAGATAGTTCTATAGAGAATCACACCAAATAGAGTCAAGTCTCAAAAAGTTCTACATCACACTTTTTTCAAGACAAGTCTCTGTCAAGTTCATCAGTTCACCTTTGAATGTCGCTACCCTAATGACATCATCAAGCTCAATAGTACACTTCTAAATTATATCATTATTACTCGAACAATTGAGTCTATAGAGACTCATGCCAAATAGAGTCAAGCTCAGCAGTATGCCCCTAAATGATATCATTATAACTCAAATAGCCGATTCTATAAAGAACCAGGGAAAATGATATCATTACACCTTTACCAAGATAATCGTCAATCAAGCTCATCAGTATGCCTCTAAAAAAGGCTCCCTCTGACATGTTTAAACAAAACACTTGTATCAAACTATCTTCGGACTGTCTAGTGAAACACCTCTTTTGAAAAGAACTAGCTAGCAGGCTCGATAGTATGCATCTAGCAGCAACCTGTCTATCAAATGTTATCTACAGATAACATCATCTCCCCCAAATACCATCAAACTTATTCACAACAAAATTGTGTGTATGCATGTGTGTATACTTATCAATACGCCTCCCTAACAGCATGCATTTTGTACCACCAACTGATGCCATCATGTTTTGATGTCTCCAAACAAGCAATCAATCACTCTTCAAAACAATCAACAATTGCCTGAAGAGATTCAAAGTTTTCAAAGATCCAGACTCAAGGATTCCAGAAGCTTTGAAGGGGGTCTTGTAGGTAGCCTAAAAGTACAGACCGTTCAATAAGATAAGTTAAACATAAAGATGGGCCCTCAAAGACAGTTGATTCATACTACCTAGACCAAACAAAGCCAAGGAAATTGACATAACTCAGCGAAACACAACTCGGTGCAGCCTTAGAATTCTATGCAGGCCCAAAAGTGGCGTAACAGATAGATATGCTCTGTGAATAGGGTAAAGATAAGCACAAGCTAACTATGCAAAACTCAAACTCCATGGGTTGTACAAAAGATGGGGCACCGTTACATGATTTGACAGCTTCGTTAATCACACTTATGTCCATTTAATGCATTGATTTAGGGATGTTTGCAACACACATAAGTCAAGGCACATGGTCCCAAAGCAACACGCCATCAAACCTAGCACAACATTGAAATTACTCACATTGAGTTTGGTAGTCATGGTACAATAGATTTATTAGATGGAGGTAATGATCACGATGACTTCCCACAGGATACGTAGGTGTTTCGGGTCTTTTGTATTGCAATTAGCCCAGATTACAACTCAAAAAGGCTAGAAATAAAACAAGAAAACTTTATAGGACTGGGTTCTTTTCCGTGTGCTTATGGAGTGCTGATCTTGTACTTCATTGACGGTCCGACTAAGACAATGGTTCTTTTGCTATTGGTCTCTAATTTGGTCGTTTGGAAGATAACTCAGTCTTCTCTTAGAAGTGAATATCAAAGAGAGAAAGAGAGACAAAATGCTAATTTCACGTGTGTATGTGTGCATGAGGTGTTCGATCCCCTTTCATGAACAATCTCCTTCTCCTCTTATAGGGTATGAGAGAGTGTTAATGGCCTCTTCATGAGTGGAGTAAGTGGCCTTTAATTTAAGAAATAATGGGAGAGTGGATACTCCTTGAAATAGCCCTCAAATGCTCAATTGGAGAAGTTCGCTAATGACTTCATGGGTGAAGTTCACTGAAGGATTTGAACGAGGCTCACTTGAACGTGGGTGGGCCATCATCTTTGGATTGTGGGTGACGTGGCCCACAGGGTTTCTTTGGATGAAGTTCGTTGACATCAAAATGTGAATTTCGCATAACTCGACTTATGGCCCATTTTTAACTTGTTTGGATTGGGTTGAAGTGGGGTGTATAGCGATGCTCATGTGTTCTTTTGAGCGAGCTTTGCTACAGTTTATTGTGGGCTTAACTTTGGGCCCATTTGAAGTATTTAATCTATGAGCATTCACTTCCTAAATCCAAGCTGAACATTAGCCTCGGTAGAATATATTTTAACCATCTACAAGACCCCCCCCAAGATCCTGCATTTTACTTGTAGTAGGGATTGAAATTGAAATACTTTGGGTTATAGCTAGAGGTGTACTGTTGAATGTAGTTTGAATCGTCTTGCTTGGGTTAAAAATTATCTTTGCCGGTGGTGTACTGCTAAACGTGGCTTCCCTTGCTGTAGACTTGTGTTGAAGGCTCAATGATGGTTGTACTCATCCAATTCTGTGTTCGGAATGAAGTTCTCTCACCCTACTATTAGGGCAATGTTAGAAATCAGTGAAGTTCAGCTAATTCGGGATGTTGACAAAGTTTGCTTCACTTCAAGTTGTGCGGGTGAGACTTGCTAATTAGCAGTGTTCGCTAGCTGGCGATGGCCATTGAGATTACACTTTGGGATTCACACCGTGATCTGCGGCTGAGATCTCTTGGTCAAATATTCACGAGATTCGCTATAGATTTGATGGAGATTAGGCCAACATTTAGCCCCTTTGTTCGGTCCTATCACATCTCAAATGATGTGAATATTTTGGAAGTTAGGATTTGGGAAGGCTATAAATAACCTCATTTCCTTCCATTTCTCTCCTTCTTCGTCCTCTCCATATCTAAGTCTGCCGACTAGGCCGGAGGTACTCTTCGGCATAGGAGCTGAAATAAAATAGCTCCAATAGGAGCTTGCCTAGGCAAAGGGCAATCAAGCGGATGAAGTCCGCATACTCCGCCGACTGGTAGATTTACTTTCGACTGAGAATGCCAAGTTTGAGCAAATTGTCGAGAATCAGTCGTAAGCTTAGGGTGAGTTAAATTACGATAGAGATGCTTGAAGCTTTGAGTGTCGTGCTCTGTGTAGGACGATAGCTGATATGGTAGCTAAAGAAGGATCCTTGGAGCTCTACAAGCAAAGACTCCGAAAGTGATTAGGCCTCACAAGTGTGAGTGTAAAATGTAATTAGACGTCGTTTGGCTGTCTCAAGCCCGACGTCATATTTTATTTGCAAGAAGTGCTTCTTCCCCTTAATATGTCCAATTTGGAGCAACGGGGGCACTTCTTGTTTAATAGCTCTTTCTTATCCCCTGGCATATGGCCTAGAGAGGAATAAGTAGGAGCTATTTTTTGCATGGGGAAAGTTCTATTCCTCAAGTTTTGTGAGATCGGAGGAACATGGGCTTACTAGCTCTTCTGTTCTCTTTCTTTCTCATTATCTATAGTTAGTAGTGTATGGTAGGATCTTAATTTTTATTTCTCCTTGCTTCTGTGACTGTTGTTGAGGTTAGAGTTGCGAATAGTAGAAAATACCCATCATCCCTATAACTAGATAATCTGAATATCGCCTTTATGTAGTAGAGTCTTTGATCAATAAAAATGAACTTACTTCTGAAATTATCCGTCTTTGTGTACTTGATCCGTACGTACTCTGCTTTATAGGCAGAACTTGAACTCTGCATGAAGTTGTCATATTGGAAGCGAGGCTCAGGCTTCATTAAGTTGGTGAGAGTCGAACTGAAGTTCACCAAGGTGGGTCTCAAACACATTGTGTTAGAATTTTCTCAATTTGGAGACTTAGCAAAGTTTGCTATGTCACTCAGGCGAACTTCACTTCAATACCCAACTGATTGGGGTGAAAAGTTCATTCACTTCTTCAAACTTGAGTGAAAGTCAGTTAGGCGAAGCTCAGTAAGTTGGTTGAGTGGAGCTCGTCAAGTTAGTGGAGCAAAGCTCAGCAGGTCGGTTGAGCAGAGCTCATCAAGTAATTAGAGCGGAGCTCAGCAGGTCAGTTGAGCGGGGCTCATCGTGAGGATTTAAAATTCAAATCCTCAATTTCTGTGCCTGAAATTGTGACGGAGGATATTCTTCTGTGAAGTTCAAGGTGAGATTCTCGGCGAAACTTGAGGCGAGAATTGTGGCGAAGCTCGGGGTGGATTTTTTGGCGAAGTTTAGGGTGAACCTATAAATAGGATTGTTTGCCTTCTTCCTTCTTCACTTTGATTTCAAATCCTAGATCTCTCAAAGCCTTTGTAGGTGATGAAATTTGCCTATAAGTTCCCGAACGTGACTCGTGACGATGGATTAACGATCGACGATCCATCCGACAATGCAACGGCGAACAGTTGATGACGTAACTGCGCCGCAAATGCATAAAGCGAGTCAACAAATACATGAAGCGAGTCAGTGAGGCGTGCAAGACAGCAAAGCGATGAATCGTGGAATAGATCTAACTACGAAGCTTTAGATTAGCGAGTATCGATGGAACCGATCCAACTGGACCCGAGTATCAACGGAATTGGATCAACCAGACTCCAAAATTGACGGAACTGAACAAACCAAACTCTAGAATCGATGAAACAAACAACCAGACTTAGAAAATGACTAAAAAAAGGCCACGTGGGTGGCTCGGCCAGGTGGAGCCACCATTTGGTGGCTCAGCCCGGTCAGATCTGGGCACAGATCTAACCCGTTACCTGCATTCTGAGGCTTATAAATAGAGGATGGGGGGCTCATTTTCACAGATCTAGACTTTTGGCGAGAAGGGAAGACTTTGTCGAATTTCGGAGTAATCTACACTTAGATCCGGGAATTCTAGATCTAAGATTTTGGCAAGCCCGTCAAGCGAAGAAGTTCGAGAGATCTAGAGCGATCTACACTTAGATCCGGGATCTCAGCAAACCTGTCAAGGCAGCAAAGCGAAGAAGTTCGAGAGATCCAAATCAGATCTACACGTGATTCTACCGGATCAAACTTAGTTTTGATCCCAAGAAGAGTAGTGAATTCGCTTGGTCAATTTCACTTACTTCAGGCAATTATTTCCTTGGTGAAATAATCCCCTTTGATCGTGTAGATCTCAGATCTGATCAGGATCCGATCACGCGGTGGTCCATGGATAAACCCCAGCACCAGCAAAGAACCCACGCAAGCAGGAGACTGATAAATGAGATCCTGCGTTTGTTTTGTAGAGAAGTTGTAATTTTTATTTATTTTGATTTTCATTGTAACCTAGTCTTATAAAAAGACGAGTTTTATTTTGAATTCATTTGCAATCGCATAAAGCTGTAATGAGTTCAGAATCAATGAAGGTCGGTTCGACTTTTCCCGTGAACAAGCTGGCGACCACAGTGGGAGCTAATGGTATCGCTGACAAGATTGTCGTGTTGCAACCCGGATTACGATCCCGGTCATTGAAGAGGTTGAATACAAGTTCGACCAACAGAAGTTTGAGGAGTACCGTTCATCCTCGTCCAGATCATCCTCCCCCCGCAAGTCTAGGAAGATCTCTGTTGCAAGGAAGATCTGCTGGTGCTCGGATGTGGAATCCCAAGATGAAGATCCCAGCCCCGCTATTATCAAAGTTGCAGATCTCAACTCCTCTGTGTAGGAGATGACCGCCGATGGCGCGCCGACTCTCTCAAGGAGAGCCCACCAAAAGTGACGCCAACGCCTAGCAAAATAGTTCGCCAAGGCCCTAGAATTGACAGACGGGATCTGCTAAGAGATGGATCACAAGTCCAGGAGAGGTCAAAGGTCTCAACAACGGGTGATTGATAGCTCCTCCAAGCCGTCAACGAACGAATGGGTCCGCGTCAAACGGATTTGTTCAATGCTCGAGGAGTGCATCCGGAAGCGCCGCATGCTACTTGCGCATGCATGAGCTTTAGTTCAAGAGGCCCGAAAATTGAAGGAGGAAGAAGCGGCCAAGAAGCCACCAAAGATGTGCCAAGTGTGGAGGCCGAAATCTGGGACGACAACTAAGGATCAACCACCTCCGGCGGTCACATCCAAGTCTCCGTCCAACTCTGTTCCCACTCTGGTCGAGCCCTCAGGCTTACCTCAGAGTAAGAAAATAGTGTTAGAGAGCCTCAGCTCGTTGCACGATGATCGAGGTAAAGTTTCGATCAAGGAGTATTTGGGCCCGTTGAAGGGGTCCCGAACAACTCACAGTACTGGAGGTCGCATCCACCTCTACCACGATAAGAAGGTTCCGTTAATTGTTTGCACCGGGCTGCGAATCGAAGTTCAAGAGTCCGTCAAAACTTCACACCCGCAAGGGCGAACATTGAGATGAGGCACTTTTAAGAACTCAAATAACGCGGTTCATCCTTAGAAAGAAATGTTATCATCTAACGACGACGATGTTATACCTAAGAAATCGTGCCAACGCACGATGGGTTGCTCCAACATTCAGGTTGATGAGTTGCCCTATCGTGCTACGGGTACAAGTAAATCCCAAAAAAGGAGTTCCCCGGAGATGAATGCACATTGTCTATGTTCTAAGCTAATCAGGGCAGTGTTGTCGGAGTGTAATTGCACCAAGATATCTCCAGAGAAGGCGTCGGTCTTTGACAGACTTAGTGCTGAAATGCCGAAAACCAAGTCTAGGTGCTTCCGCAGAAGAAGATCGGTGTCTCAAGGTGATGAATTGCCAAGAGTCACCATTAACATGACTGACAAAGGAGCGTCATCACATGCCATTCCCTGTGCATCTCAACGAATAACTCGGTTGAGGTCCGGCACTATCCGACGACCTAATTATGGCAAAGTGCAGAGGGGGTTACCCTCAAATGATGAGGTGTCAGATAGTCCCGTGAGGCACTCATGATCAGTGCAGAATAGGTGGCTAAGATGCTTGAAGAGGCTATGGCCAAGCAAAAGGAGAACTTTAAATTCAAAATGGAAATGGCCATGCAGCAAATGAGAGAGATGCATGACCAGCAAATCCAAGTGCTAACGAATCGCCAGGGTGAATCAAGTCGTCACAATAACGTCAACCTAATCGACAGTGACAAGGACAGGGAGGAAGGCTGTAACGTCGATAATCCCCTGATGAACAGAATGTAGGGGGTAGCCTCGAGAATGCAAGTGGCAGCGTCCTCGTCCTCGAGAATGAGAAGATAAAAGACCTCGAGAGTAAGATCAACACTTTGATATCCGCTCAAGAGGTAAAGAAGACGGGTATACCATGTCCGTACCCAAGGGAGTGGGAATCAATCCCATATCCGGTGAAGTTCAATCTAATAAACTTTACGCTGTTTGATGGGAAGGGTTCACCCACTCAACATTTGGTCTACTTCAAGTCCCACCTGGGGGTTATTTCGGGTAACGAGCCCTTGATGGTTCTGTCATTCATTAGCACTCTTCGGGGAGTTGCCTTCGATTGGTACCGCCATCTCAAACTGGGGAGCGTTAACAATTAGGATAACATGGAGACCATGTTCCTCGCCAATGTCTTCGACGATGACACTGAGATATCCATCGGGATGTTGTTGGATGAAAAACAGAAGGATGGAGAGACTGTGGACAACTTCGTCAAGCTGTTCCGAAACAAGGTGATGAATTGTCAGGACCAAATAACTGAGGAGTTTATTCTCCAGACCTATCACAACAACCTCTTGTAGGACGTACTAGAGGCAATGGGAACGGCACCATCCAAGACATGGAAGGACTTGAAGGTGCATACGGAGCAAGCCGAGAGATTCCTTAAGAGGAAAAAGGTAGAAAGAGGCAAGCAAACAGCAGATACTCAAAGATGGAGTTTCGTCCCATGTGGCAGAGGGAAGGAGCAGGCAAAAGCAGTGGTTGTAAACCAAACGTTCCAACTGCAGCCGCAACAACAACCGCAACAGTGAGCGCCGTAGCAATCGCAGCCCCAATGGCAGCAAAGACCTTAACAACAGAAGCCTTCCACTACAAGGTTCCCCAAAGTCTATTCTTTCAAGGAAGATGAGGTCCCCGGTATCTTCAAATACCTCCTGGAGAACAATAAGATCTAGCTACCACCGATTGTGAATTAGGAGGAGGTAAATAAAGTCACAGATCTGAAGTACTGTGCATTCCACAGAGCGGTGCACCACTCAACAAAGTCGTGCTATCATCTCAAGGATAAAATCTAAGCCTTGATCGATGTAGGGGTTATTACCCCAAAGGCGTCCAAATGGAAGAAAGTGGGGACGAACACGATATCCATCAGCTTCAGATCAGTGCCGTTAGCTTGGTTTCAACTCGAGCCCATCGTGAAAGTAGGAATAAAGACGGTGAATGATGATCCTCATGGACAACGTAAAAAGGGGCTTGTGCCACATGCCACCCCTAACGGTGAAATTCTTTGGGTTCATCCTGACTTGCTCGAAGATGATCAGTGGGCAGCCTCTTCATCTGGGAAGAAATCAAAGGGCAAGAGGAAGCTGTGTCATGCCACTTCAGCAATTCTGGAGAAGGACGATGAACGAATGGTGACATTCTAGTTTTTCGAAGAGGAACATGAAGTCTTCGCCACCAGGAGCGGACATGAGTACAAGTATCCCGAAGCTCCTGACCTAAATGGTAAGACACTGACGGAGCTAGGAGTGGCGATAACTCCTCCTACGCGGGCTAAAAAATTACAACAGTAGGTGATTACCAAGGAGGACACGACCAAATCAAAGGAAAAGCAACCCCAGGAGGTTCAAGTCTCGAAGCAGTCTCGATTCAATCATCTAATTAGAAGAGACAAATTGGGAAGTTTGAGCTCCCCGTACCGCTTCGATGATATGGCCTAATTGGCTAACATCCCAGCGAGGATAACCCTCTATGAGCTGCTATGGTTGTCAAAAGAAACCAGAGAGGCCCTTCAGGAAGCCCTGGCTGACTCTGAGGTGTTCCTCACTCAGATCAAGCCAAATCTCGAAGAGCCAGAATCATCAGCCCAGCAGTGCAACCTCACTACCAAGCACTTTCCTTGTATCATCTTTACCAAGGAAGACATGTAGATGAAGAATTCAAAGCACGACAGGCCTTTATATTTTACCAGGTATATTGGCTCTAGCGAAGTCAACTGGATCCAAGCTGATCTAGGTTCCACTGTGAGTATCATGCCCCTCCGCCTGATGTATAGCCTCGGGATTCCTACTAGTAAGCTAGCATCTATAGGCACGATGATCTATAGATTTAATACTAGTGGGTCCTGGCCGCTAGGTAAAATCTGGGTAAAGTGCCAGATGGGAGATTTGAAGTTGGAAGTCACGTGTTATGTGATTGATGTGGAAACTTTCTATAACTTATAATTGGGTCGGCCATGGATCCATAATAACATTACTGTCCCCTCCACGCTTCATCAGTGTCTAAAATATGTTGACACAAATAATGAAGTCAAGATAGTGGTTGCGGATAAGCAACCGTTCAAGGGGTTGGAGAACTATTTTACTGACTCCCTCCTTTACGGTAACGAATCTGATACTGAATCATCGGCCCAAGGCACAGACAGCGACAAGGAAGCTGATACCGAAGCTGGGATTGATTACGATGGTGGTTTTATCATAAATGACATTGTACTCTTTGTAGTCAATCTTGACGATGGAGAATTGTCGGATGAAAGTTGTAATTAGCAACTTACCGACAATGAAATAAATGATGATTTAGAGTACTCGTTGTCTCTTACTGATGTAATGAAATGATTGTACGATGACCTCGAGTTGCACATACCGATTCGGTCGTCGTGTATAACACAGAAGTGTATCCGGGACTCTTTCAGAACAACATTCATCATTCCAGGTAAAACAGGGGATGAAAAGGATTTGGTCTATGGTAAAGGAAATGTGATTCTAGCACCAGACCACTTTTCAAAAGAGGAAGTTAATAATGATAAGCCTGGCTCTCACTTATTCAGATATAGTCCAGAAGTGCAGAATCTCATGAAAAGATGGGGGTATGACTTTGCACGAGGAGAGGGTCTTTATTTCGGACGAGGTCCTCGAGTCCCACCCAAAGCTGCACACGTCTCAGAGGGGAAACCCGATAATTATTATGGATTCCGGTGAGGATTGGGGTATGTATCTTCTTCAGTAGATGGATGCTGTTAGCTAATCGATAATCGATTATCAGACCCGGGAGATGGATATTCATCTGATTCCTCTGCCTGGGATTCTAACGTCAGCCTTGGTGAAGTGTTCAAGGGTCTGATGTCGAATATGACAATAGCTGACCCCACTACGGTGGAGGACAATGAAGAAATACCGACATGAGAAGACCCGTGGATCCATCACCTCAATATGCAATATGAAGACCAACTCAAGCAAAGAGAACTCCTCACCGAGGATGAAGTAGTCCAGGTCAATATGGGTGATGAAGCACACCCTAAGTCCATATGCATTAGCAACAGTCTCTCCCCAAAGGAGAAAGAAGAGTTGACTACTCTCGTCAAAGAATATATCGATGTTTTCACTTGGAACTCGAGGACATGCCAGGACTCAACCCAAATGTGGCAATCCACCATCTCAACATCAAGGTGGATGTCAAATCTGTCAAGCAATAGCTTCGTCCGCAGATTGTGGAAGCGATCATAGCGGAAGCAAAAAGGCTTATAGAGTCGGGTTTTATCATGGAAGAACAGTATCTAGATTGGGTAGTAAACATTGTCCCAGTCCTAAAGAAGAATGGGACGATCAGAATCTGCATCGCTTATAGGGATCTAAACGCCGCATGTCCAAAATACGACTTTCCTCTTCCCATCACCGACGTCATCATTGACAATACGTGCGGATTCGAGAAAATCTCCTCCATGGGCGGTTTTTTGAGTTATAATCAAATCAAGATGCACCTGGATGATGAATAACACATGGCGATCAGAACTACCCTCGGTATTTTCTGCTACACGGTCATGCCATTCGGCCTGAAGAACGCAGGTGCCACGTACTAGCGAGCGATGACAAAGATTTTCTAGGAACATCTTTAGAAAATAGTCAAGTGTTATGTCGATGATTTAGTCATGAAAAGCCGCAACAAAAATGACCACATTAGAGACCTGAGGACAATGTTCGATCTCATGCGGAGTCATCAGCTAAAGATGAACCCTATGAAATCCTTTCTCAGAATGTCCAGCGGAACACTCCTCAGATTCGTCGTCACCACTAGGGGTATGCATATTGACCCAGATAAAGTGGAGGCAATACATGAATTACAACCCCCGAAGAATCTAAGAGAACTCAGAGGGTTACAGGGGCGATTAGCATCTGGTGATTCATATCAAACCTCTCCTGAAAGTGCCAGTCATTCTCCAAGCTAACCAAGAAAGGCGTGTCATTTGTCTGGGATGACGTCTATCAGAAGGCATTCAAGGATATTAAAGCATATCTAGAGAATCCTCTTGTTCTCGTTGCACCGCAGTCAGGTGAACCGTTCTTGATTTATACCAAGGTGATGAACCATTCATTAAGCGCTTTACTCGCACAAAATGATGACAGCGGTCATGAACAGGCAGTGTATTACTTGAGCTGGACTTTAGTGAGTGCTGAATCTCGCTATCCGATGATCGAGAAACAGTGCCTTGCGTTGGTGTTCGCAATTTAGAAGATGCGACACTACTTAGTGGGACAGATGATTTATGTTATCTTCAACGTAAACCCAGTCCGGATATTCATGACACAACCAGCCTCTATGAGTTGGCGTTTGGCAAAATGGGCCTTGTTCTTGTTTCAATACGACTTACACTTCAAGCAACAGAAGTCAATCAAGGGATAGGCAATTTGCGATCTCTTAGCAACTAACCCAACGGCAGATGTAGATGAATGGTACGACGACTTGCCAGATGAAACCCACGAGATCAACACTACATCACATGAGTGAATATGGCGATTGTACTTTGATGGAGCTTCTCGAGCAACCAATGTGGCAAGTACCCCTCGGTCTTACTTGTTAGACTTAGTTTCGCCAAAGAGCTGGAGGTCGAATATCTCGAAGCCTTTGGAGATTCCCAACTCATAGTCAGATAGATCCGTGGTGACTACGAAGTTAGGAATCTGGACCTGATTCCGTATCACCAGGCAGCCGTTGAGATGGCAAAATCATTTGAAGAATTTTTCATCGAGTATATTCTGCGCCTCCAGAACGCATACGCAGATGCGTTAGCAGCGTTGGCAGTATCGTTAGCACAACCTCCTGAGGCTGAACAGTTAGTCACTCTGAGAACACACCAACTATTTGTGCCGATATATGATGAGGAAAATGATGACAAGGGGGTGGTCATCAAAGAGGTGCAAACAACCTAAGTTGAATGGGAGCCCCGGGTTGGCGTTTCCCTATAATCGACTACGTCCTATATGGTATTTTGCCAGCAGATGCAAAAGGGAGGGAATCGATCTGACGAAGAGCACCGAGGTTCTTTTATGATGCAGAGACCCAGACATCATATTGTTGCAGGTACGATGGCTTGCTACTCCAGTGTCTTTCGAACAAAGAAGCAGAAGAAGTCCTTAAGGAAGCACACGGAGGAGAGTATGGCGCACACCAACCTGGTCCCAAGCTTTATGATCGTATCAGAAGAATGGGATACTTCTGACCAACGATTATTAATGATGCAATCGAGTACGCTCGGAAGTGCCACGTGTGTTAAATACATGCGAATTACCTACATCAACCCCCAGAGCATTTGCATCATTCAGCTACATCCTGGCCGTTCGAGACGTGAGGGATGGACATTGTGGGTCCTATTTTTCCTTCGTCAGTTAAAGGTGATCGGTTCATTCTTGTGATTACCGATTGTTTCTCCAAGTGGGCTGAAGCAATTTCACTTAAAGAAGTAAAAATGAACAATGTCATCAGGTTTGTCAAGCACCACTTCATCTATCGACACGGCGTGCCAAGACGGATCATACATGACAATGGTCCTCAATTCGTCAGCAATGCCTTCATCAGGTTTTGTGAGAAATTTAAGATTTAAGACGTCTCGTCGATAGCTTATAATCCCGCTGCAAACGGATTAGCGGAGGCGTTCAACAAGACAATCATTAAGATCTTATCAAAATTCACGAAGACCAATAAACGTGATTGGAATGATAAATTCAGAGAAGCACTCTGGGCATATCGCACCACAATATACACACATACTGGAGCTACCCCCTATTCTCTAGTATACGAATGTGAAGTCGTACTCTTGTTAGAAATCTAAATCCCATCACTTTGTATCACTCTCGCAACTGAGATGACAACGGAAGAACAACATCGAAGACGCCTTGAAGAGCTCAAGATGTTGGATGAAAAACACCTAGAAGCTCAACAACACATTGAGTTTTACCAAGCAAGAATGTCGAGAGCTTTCAACAAGAGAGTCCGACAGAGAAGCTTTAAGGAAGGAGATCTGCTCCTCGCTGCTCGACGACCAATAATTCTCGATTCTAAGAAAAGGGGTAAGTTTAAACCCAAATGGGAGGGACTGTTTGTGATAGACATAGTTTATTCGAACGGTGCATATCGCCTAACCACTCAAAATGGCGACAGGCAATTAATGCTGATAAATGGGAAGTTCCTAAAAAGATACTATCATTAGTATATTTAGGATAATCTATTTTAACGGGAAGTTCCTCAAGGAATATTTCACCCTTTATCCTGGAGGATAACCCTAAATCTGTTCTCCACTGTAAATTCCCTCACTGATCAAATTCATTGACGCTGAGTCCACTAAAAATCTTTCTGGCCCAATCCACCAGCAAAATCCCCTCTTGATTCCTTCCATGAACAAGCGGCCCACTTTCAATGTCAAGATCCCCTTGTGATAAATAGAAGGGCTCTACCCTTTCCTCTTTAGTCACGCCTTCCCAAGGTTAGGGCTGAAATTAGAATTTTATCTCGATAAACGAGAAAGTCATTTCTAGATCAGGTAGCAAATCCTGTAAAAGTGAAAGTTATCTGAATCTTTTTTCAATTCTCAGAGTGGAGATCCCACTCTTAGTTTCACCTCCTAGGATTCTCAAAGTGGAGATCCTACTTTTAGTTTTCTTTGCCCTGGAGATAGGATATAAAATCCTTCTTCTCTAGCATCGGGAGACAGAATATAAAATTCTTCCTTTCTCACATCAGCACTGGAGATAGAATATAAAGTTCTTCCTCTTCAGGAGTAAGAGATAGGATATAAAATCCTTTCTCTCTTATTTCAGGTTTGTCTTTACTCTAAAAAGAAGACCTGGATATAGAATATAAAATTCTTCCTCTCTAGCATCGGGAGGTAGAATATAAAATTCTTCTTTTCCCACATCATTTTTATCTTCTCAGCAAAAATCCTTCAAACCAATATTCATCTTGGAGAATTTTATCTCGAATCCTAAGTAGGGATAAGTCAACGCCTAGCACACATTGCCGGTTTAGTCTTTTACCGATTGAAGAAGACACATGAATCTAAGTCGGGGGAATTTTATCCCGAATCTTAAGTAGGGATAAGCCAACGCCTAACACGCATTGCCGGTTTAGTCTTTTACCGATTGAAGAAGATGCCAGGATTCATCCTGGGGAATTTTATCCCGAAACCTAAGTAGGGATAAGTCTACATCTAACACGCGTTGCCAGTTAGGTCTTAACAGTAAAAAGAATGACGGCCCACATATTTGAAATTGTGGCAGCTTGTTATTAATAACACCACAATTCACACCTTACACGTGTGGGGAATTTTATCCTGAATCCTAAGTAGGGATAAGCCATGCCTAACACACGTTGCCAGTTTAGTCTTTTACCGATTGAAGAAGACACCAGAATTCAAGTCTGGCGAATTTTATCCCGAATTCTAAGTAAGAATAAGCCTGCATCTAATACATGCAGTCGGGTAGTCTATTCTCGTGAGAAAGACGAAGCCTATGTATTCAACGTCATAGCGCCAAGTTTAAAAGAGTTTCATTCTTTTAGCACAACGTCACGTGCGGAACGGGTTTAGATAATCCGCATGCTAGGCCGATTCAAACGGTAATCGGTAAAGGCTTATCAAATCCGTTAATGGCTGGGGGTTGGTCAATAACCCTAAAGTCGATGCCTAACACGCCTTGTCGGTTAGTCTCTTGCCCGTAAAAGAGTATGAAGCCTATGTATTCAACATCATAGCACCAAGTCTGAAAGAGTTATATTCTTTTGGCACAACGTCACGTGCAGTACAGATTTTAAAATAATCTGCATGCTAGCCCGATTCAAACAGTAATCGATAAAGGTTCATCAAATCCGTTGATGGCTAAGGGTTTGCCAAAAATCCTATGAGTATTGTTGTTGATTATTTCAAACGAAATAAGATATCATAATAAGCAACAATAAAAGGAGGATAGAAATTTATGAAGAGTTGAGTCTTTTAACAAAGAAATTACAGTTATTTAAACATCAAGTCTGTGGCAAAAGATTTGTTGTTCTAGCTTAGACAGCTCATTGTCATAAGCTTGTTGGAGCTCCTTCTGTAAATCAGCCCTGAAAGACTCTTCACTAGCATTCAGTGTCTTCACAGCTTCTTCCTCAACTTCAGCTAGCTTTTGCTCCGAGAGCTCCAGTTGCTTGGATATGGCAGTTTGAGCTTCCTCCTCGTTGACCCTCGTCAGCTCCAAGACACTCAAGTTCTCTTCCTTCACCTGAAGTTCCCACCTAAGCTGCGCTATCTCGGCCTCACTTGATGCAATACAGGAATGAATGTTGTTCAGGGATGGTGATTTTTCAGCAAGTGCAGTCTTAACCTGAGCTACCCGGTCTCACTGTATCTGAACCTCGAGTCCAGCAAAAATGCGAGCATCGTGCCATGCTTCTAGACGGGATTCTGTTCGATCAGCTATATAGGAGGAAACACCTGCTGCCTTCAGCTCCTGTAATTTCTGAAGCTTGAGCTCCAGATGATCAAGGTCATCAGCAATTGTCTTGGCTAACTCTAGGTAACCAGCATCCCTTATCAAAGCCGTTCTAGGGCAAAGAACTAGCTTGAACTGAGAGAGAGAAAGCCCACTGTGGAGAATCTTCTCGATCATCGTGTTGATGAAAGAAAAGAATGAGCGGACTTCCATACAGATGATAATCTGAGCTAGGTCGTCGTCTGACATCAACGCCCTCGCCAGGTCATGGAGTTGAGATGTAAGCCTTGCAAAAAAGAAAATGGCATTTTAGAATCTTAAGTCAAAGGCTAACGTAAATATCCTTAGCTGGATAACCCATACCTGCTTCTATAGTATAGCTTCATGGTCTAGCGGGTCCGGCCAAGAGAGAGTGAAGAAAGAGGGGTTTAGGGTTTTTAAATCATCCCCAAACCAACCCAAATTAGCTCCGAACCAGACCGAACCAGTCCTGAACCAGGCCCTGAATAAAAAATTCAGACCAGGGCCAAACCAGGCATCGAAACGGCCCCGAATCAGCCCACCGATTGATTCCTCCTCTCTTCCACACATCCGGATGAACCCTAGATATTTGTTCAAGTGGGTTATCACCCATTGAGGGTTATTTTTCATACAGTTCAGTTTATTTGAGCGTCATAATTACTCCAATAGGGTATATGAGTCTAAACTGTTTCCCACTTTCGTCGAGAAGTTTCTGGAGAATATTTTCATAAATTATTCTTAAGGATAACTCGACAATCTCCAATGGAGCTTAAAGCCATATTGACACCGGTCAACACGTCGTAAACGGAGAATTCACTAACTAAAGGAAAAATCTCAAGAAGTTTGATGGTCAGTCCTACGACAACTTATCGACACGAGTTCATTTGCAAAGATTCAGTTACTAGCTTCGGATCAAGATTTCAACAAACGGTCAGACAATAAATATAGCACCGTGACACTATCAGACATTCGACAAAGCACTGGATGATCTGAAGGAATTGAAGAAATCGACACTTGAAGCTATTTTCAGGTCCTGTTATTCCGATTAAGGGTTTGGGCCTATCATATCCAAACTATTTCAGGCTCTTCTATAAAAGAACGAGACTGAAATACTTTAGAGGGGGTATCTGTAGGTGTTGAAAATTACCTATAAGTTCCTGAACGTGACTCGTGACGATGGATTGACGATCGACGAGCCATCCAACAATGCAACGGTGAACCGTTGACCACGTAACCGCTCCGCAAATGCATAAAGCGAGTCGACAAATGCATGAAGTGAGTCAGTGAGGTGTGTAAGTCAGCGAAGCAACGAATCGTGGAATAGATCCAATTACGAAGCTTCGGATTAGCGAGTATTGATGGAACCGATCCAACCAGACTCGAGAATCAATGGAATTGGATCAACCAGACTCCAGAATCGACGTAACTGAACCAACCGAACTCTGGAATCGACAAAACAAACAACCTGACTCAGAAAATGATTGAAAAGAGGCTACGTGGGTAGCTCAGCTGGGTCAGATCTAGGTACAGATCTGACCCATTACCCACATTCTGAGGCCTATAAATAGAGGATGGGGGGCTCATTTTCACAGATCTAGACTTTTGGCAAGAAGGGGAGACTCTGTTAAATTCCGGAGCGATCTACACTTAGATCCAGGAATTCTAAATCTGAGATCTCAGCGAGCCGTCAAGAGAAGAAGTTTGAGAGATCTAGAGCGATCTACACTTAGATTTGGGATCTTGGCGAACCTGTCAAGGCAGCGAAATGAAGAAGTTCGAGAGATCTAGATCAGATCTACGCGTGATTCCTCTGGATCAAACTTGGTTTTGATCCTGAGAAGAGTAGTGACTTCGCTTACTCGATTTCACTTACTTCAGGCAATTATTTTCTTAGTGAAATAATCCCCTTTGATCATGTAGATCTCAGATCTGACTAGGATCCGATCAACCGGCGGTCCACGGATAAACCCCAGCACTGGCAAATAACCCACGCAAGCAAGAGACCGATAAACAGGATCCTGCGTTTGTTTTAAGGAGAAGTTGTAATTTTTATTTATTTTGATTTTCATTGTAACCCAGTCTTATAAAAATACAAGTTTTATTTTGAATTCATTTGTAATCGCATAAAGCTGTAATGAGTTCAGAATCAATGATGGTTGGTTCGACTTTTCCCGCGAACACCCTTAGCTTCCTTAAACCCACTAAAGTTTTTCCTCCAACTTCAAATTAGTCCTTAATGGCTCCTCGTCGTGTGATTTCTAGGGGAAGAGTTTCTGCTAAGGGGCCTTAGCGGCTAAGAACTGACAACACACTAGCACAGCTGGAGATGACTGTAGGTAAGTTTCAAGCCCCTCAATGGTAATCTTTGGATTTACCAAAACCACAGCCCCAAGTAGGCTTCAAATTGCACCCTTGGGTGCTCGAAGCCTATTCACTGCCAAAGGTGTAATTTTTATGACTACTCATGGTCTCATTGATGAGCTTTTCTCAGTGATGGCAAAGCTTCAACAGTGGCCATCAATGGCACTTGTCGCGGCAAGCTTCGCTTCTCATGTGAAGTTCATTACTGTTAGCCTATTAGGATTCTAGGCAAACTTCATTTGGGTGAAGGTCGTGATTTAGTCTTTTAGACTTCTAGCTGAGCTCCGCCTTAAGTGAGGTTCACTATTCTGACTTGAGCAACCTTGGCTTGAGCGAAGTCCACCAATCATGATTCGAGCGACCTTCGCTTAAGCGAGGGTCACCGGTTCCATACACGTAGTTTCTTGAGTGGGTTTGATTGTGGTGCTGAAGTTCACTATCATTATTATGAATTTTACCCATACTGTCAACATTTAGCTAAATTTTTAATGCTAGTGTTAAGATGACTTCCGCTCATGGATGAGATTCGCCTATGATTATCTTGGCAAACTTCACATCGGAGTGCAAAGACTTAATTGATTTTAATCCTTGTCTTCTGACTTGTTTTTGTATCTTTGTATAGTTATCTTATAAAAAGTGCCCGTCAACCATCATAACCATTTCAGGCATGATGGAACTCATGACTCCAAAGTGAGGCATATTTTTTATGGGCACATTCTCTTGTACCTAGAAGATAGCAGCTAAGAATGGATTGACGTGATCCGGCTAGGGGACTATTAAACTCTGTGGAAGCTCATCATGGACGCAAAGTTCACAATTTCTAAAGAGGACCGATCAGGGAAGCCTTAGTTTTTGTTTGGGAATAGTAATCCTAACGGCACCTCCATATTTAACCAGGCAAAGGAGCACTTGTATTATACCCAAGGGGACCGCCGCTATTACCTACCAGCGATAGAGCATCAAGTATCCTTCATGTATTTGTAGCATCTCATCGTGCCTTACTTAATGTGCTTCGCCCTCACCAGCAAAGAAGATGGTGTGAAGGTGGGCTCTTTGAAGCATGACAGTGGTTTCCGTCAAGAAGGAATCTTCAAGGTTAGTATCATAGTTTTGTATCCTGGCTTTGTTCAAGAGGATGCCCCTGTTACGAAGTTGTTGTAGTTCTAAATGTATTCAGTAGTCAACTTGCAAATGCTGATGTGCAGTACCCAGAAGGGGATACCAGATTCCCTGGTTGGATGAGATCAACGGATACATAGTAGTGGGTCCGTTTAGTGGATTACGCTCTTGTTACTTTTGAGGAGAGCTTGAGAAGACTGGGGCTCTATTCTGCAATGAAAGCCTCAAAATATGGGTGGATATTTATGCGTTGATATTGTATGGCATTTTGGACCTATATAATATTGACAGCAACACTTTCTTCACTCTAGCGGGTGAAATCAGGATCACTCTACACGAAATATTTGAAATGTCATGACGGTCGATGGGAGACCATTCGTATGAAGAGTTCTTCTCCACCAACGGAGAGTTAGACACCTTTAAACAAAACACTCATCTCAGAGAGGTGTTTAGGGAGTTGGTCAGCCACTTCTATATCTATTAGAGCATCATTGCAAACACTGGGCATAATTCTATTGTTACCCATGTCCCTTAGGCTGAGTAACTATTCCCCACTATTATTAAGAAGGGAGAAGTCAACTCAATTCATTCAGTGATAGAAGTCAAAGTTGAGACTCAGAATTTTAAGGATGGTTCGGTGCTTCATACTGCCGAATCAGATGCATGTCGAGCTAAGGAACCGATATCCGAATTAGCTTTGCTCACAAGATTCCTTTCAATCTGGCTGAAAGGTTGCATAGTGCCTTCCCAGCCAAAAGGCTGCATTTCTATCAAGGTGTTATTCCCTACTATAATGCTCACCACAGGATATGGCTTGTCCTTACTTCCAGTAATGGTCAGTTGTATATATTATGGGCTAAGGGAACTGTCCACGGTGTATCTAAACCAAGAGGATAATAGTTTGAGAGATTAGGTCTCGAACCCTAGAGTGGAGTTACCGTACACATATCTGGTGATATGGTATACTTCACACTGCTCCTCGATGATATCGGCTACTACTCTGAGTGGAGAGGGCGTCTCATTACTTCAGAGGTATGAGCGCACCAGGTGGACCGTCAAGTAACTAGCGGGGATTTGTCGGATCCTTCAGAAAAGAGAGCATTATCACCTCTATTATTGTTTTCTTGAGATTGATGGTACCAACCTCAGGGATGACTTGAAGACAGCCCAAGTCTCTAAGGATTCACCTACTTAACGAGCGAATGTTTCAATTGGCTGGTCGACATCAGGTCAAGCCATCTTATTACTCAGTTGAATGGAATTGAGTGCTATATCGAGCTGTATTTGCCTTGCTGATTTGGCCTACAGTTCGGATATGAGCAACTTTATGTCGGTAATCTAAATACAATGTTGTTGTGCTCAGGGAGCTTGCTAGATGATGCTCATGCTTGGTACCATTTTGCGGCCGAAGCTACAGGGGACAAGTTTATACTTCCACACTACGTACCTAACTGTTACATGACGTTAGGATTTTACAAGTGGTACAGCGTGGTGATTGTCTCCAGTTCTAATTTTCAGGTAAATAATACTGGTTTCTGGTGGATCAACTGAAAGTATAAGGAATTTGCTAGGAAGGGCTTGAAGAGTAAAGCTCCTGGACTTCAAGATTTTCTAGCAGAAGGTGCATCAATAGGTGATGATTGGGAGGCATTGAGTAGACAACTATCTCCTCAAAGGCTATTAGTATAAATATCCAAGAACCATCAGAATTTGTAGATCGCCGAGGAGCACCTAGTAGAGGAAGGGGAACTCGGCGAAAGAGGCCATTACAAGCCCATCTTCCACAAGAGCCGTCAAAGAAGCGGCATTTAACACCTTCAGAATCTGAGCAGAGCCATGTGCCCAAAGGTTCTTTATGGATACAAGAAGAGTTTCCTATGGTTCTAGCACAGGAACCTAAAGTTAAGCCTCCTATATCCTTAGTTTAGCTTTACTTATATCCTTGCATTGGTTTGCTTAAAGTGCACTCAATTGACGTGTGCTTCTTATATGCAGGCAAGGAACCCATCCCTCTTGAGTAAGAAGATTCTGATGGTGAAGAGAAGGCGAATTACAAGGTTGAAATTGATGCCTATTTGCCCCAGCCTGATGATACAGGTTTCGAGGGTGACGTAGGCAGTTTTTCCCATATGCTAAGTATGATATTCCCGGGTCAGATTTGTATAGCCTCTTTGCTCTGGTAGCTAACTCTTTTGTTCATTTCTCCATGGCTAATGAACCTGATTTGGGGACCGGTAGCGAAGCTGCCCCCATGTCCATTCCCGCTGATGATGAGCTCACACCAACAATTAGTTCTATTTTGGCTTCCAGCACCATTGAGCCTAAATCGACCACCAGTGCGGTGGCGAGTCCTACATCTACTTCAGTTCCCACATTTCAATGTAAACTGATTGTACAGAAATCATCTGAAGATGTTGATGATACATGAGTTTTTCCCTTTCCAACAGGAGTTAGGAGGGTAGTTCCTCCAAGACCTGAGGCTCAGCTTGAAACAAACTTGTGGCAATGATAGGTGAGCCTATCAAAGTCGAGGTTGGGACCATGGCCATCAATGCTACGATAGTGGACATGCCAGAGACAACAGGTAAACTTGTCAACACGACGGATGCGCTTGCATAGCTAAAAATTACAACTACCACTATTGAAGCTACATCAATAGACGTGCCAAGGGCAATCGCTAAACCCATCAGAAAGACAGATGCTTTTGATGGGGATGAAGGTACTGTGGGTGCACTAATAGATGTGCCAATGAAACTGGCATTAGTTGTATAGCCTTCTGCTCTATTGGTCGAGGTACTATTGATGGATTTGCCTGTAGCAACCATGTCGAGTGTCTTGACTTCACTCGCACCATTTCTCCTATCAGGTGGTGGTCAAGCACAAGTTGTCTCATCAACGACTGATGCATTGGCAGTCTCGACCGAAGCGAGTTCTTCAAGTTGTGTAGAGACTCTGCAATCTCTCGATTCTAATAATTTGATCGAGTTAGAGATTCAAATTGTGAGCGAGAGCTTGATGAAGCTATTAAACTGAAGTGTTGAAGATACTTTGGCTGCTAACAAAGGTTTGTCTGCTCATACCCTTAATGTATTGAGGGAGTAGCTTGGCGTCCAGGTGTCAATTTCGGGGATCACGCATGCTGAACCCTAAAATAAGTTGATCAACAAAGTCGAGTCTTAATTCTAGAAACTACAATAGCTCTATAACGCTGACATTGTGGGGATTGTCGAGCTTGAATTTTGTTAACTCTTAGCATCATGCCATGAAATTGAAGAATCTGCTCGCTAGAAGGTGGAGCAAATAGGTAAATGGTTGCAAGAATTGAATATCGATCTTGCAATCATTGATGTTAATCAGGTGGAGCTTAACAACGCCATATCTGAGTAGGAAGCTACCATTGAGGAAGCCAAATCAGCCATCATCACAGGTCAAGCCAGGTTGGAGGCAGCTGAATAGCAAAAGGAGGAGCTTGAACTTAAGTTCTCTGGGTTAGTCACTGAGCGTGAGCTTAAGACTTCTCAACTTCAAACAGTGACAGCTAGATTGAAAGCTGCTAGGGCCCGAGCTGCTCCTATTGACCTGAGGATCCTGAGGGAAAGAGCTCTGAAAGGTGCTCTTGAAGCTAGGGATACCAAGGTGAATGAGTGTATTGGTCGCATCCATTCCTTATATACATATTCCCTTTAGGGTTTTCTTCACCTTTTGTAATAGCTTTAGCTCTTTCTTGATAATACTAAAGAATGTTTGCCATTTAGATACGTATACAATAGAGGTGTAGCATTAATGTATCGTATTCATGACTCTGATGGAGAGGAAATAAAGTTGAACTGATAGAGGTGTAATGTTAATGTATCAAGTTTTGTGGGATTAGTACTGTTCAGATGTGTAGTGTTAACATGACAGTACTAGGGTACTTGACAGAGGTGTAATGTTAACGTGTCAAACAAAATATTTGACAGAGGTGTAATGTTAACTGATCAGGTTCAAAGGAGTCCAAGTGACGACTATCATTTGAAAGTGTAATGTTAACTTAACGACAGGAAATTGATGGAAGTGTAATGTTAACTGATCGATTTTTTATAGCAATGGATTGATTGAGGTGTAATGTTTAACCAACTAAATCTAAAGAAACTAGTCGATAGAGGTGTAATGTTAACCCGTCGACAAGACATTCTGATAGAGGTGTAATATTAACCAGTCGGATTACAAAGGGGGGGGGGACTGTTCAGAGGTGTAATGTTAACATGACGACGGTAATGCATTTGGAGTCAAACAGAGGTGTGGTGTTAACTTGATGACTCACTAGGGATTTAGATCAGAATGATCAATATTTACAATCAGATGTGGAAACTTAAACGTGACCAGAATCTCTATGGAGAGATGAAATTAATTAACATCAAGGGTAATATTTTTTGAGAAACTTCCTGTTGATCGTAACCCTGAGCATGTTGTTGTTTGGGTCAATCAACCGATATGCTCCATTCGAGTAGACTATCTCTACGACAAATGGACCTTTGCATTTGGGTTAAAATTTACCCTTAGTCTTGTGTGTTATGACCATGGGTCGAAGAATAGCTAAGACCAGGTCACCTTCTTTGAAGAATCATTCTTTGACTCTCCTGTTGAAGGTTCTCGAGATCCGTAATTGATAGATATCAGTTCCTTGCTGAGCTTGAAGTCTCAATTCATCTAGCGCCTCTAGTTCTTAGAGCCACTTTTGATGATATTCTTCAGTTGTCATTTTCTCGACAAGAGCGATTCTCAATAACGGCATTTAAATTTTCAGAGGGATCATGGTTTCACATCCTTAGACCAAAGAAAAAGGCGTGGAGTCAGTGGGAGTGCGAACTATTATTTGATATCTCAATAAACACTCTCCGAGTTTCTCATCCCAATCTCATCCTGAATTTGCACCATGAAGTTGTGTCGGCAAGTCTAGAGCAGCATCGGTAGTGGCATGACTCGACACTGCAATGTCAAGTTACGGTACATTTCGATGTACTCCCTGACCATCTCATTTCTGCTTTGTTTCTCAAAAATAAGTTTGTCCATAGTAACATCGGATTGCTCATCATAGAATTTTTAGAGGAACTTGGATTCCAAAACTACCCGGGGTCTGATTGAACCCTTGAACAAATTTTAAAACCAATCAAAGGCTACCCCCTGGAGGGTGCCAATAAACAGATGTGCCCTAATGGTATCATTACCCACTATGTTTTCAGTTTGCTGGTGGAAGTAGTAGGTATGTTGGTTCGGGGAACCTTTACCATCAAACGCATGTAGCGTAGGTAGTTTGAACTTCATCGGATAAGGAACCATGTCCCATTCAATAGGAGAAGGTCAGATGATGTGAACCTTCTTGAGTTCAGTTCATTGAGAAAGAACATTGAGCTACTTTGAATATCTTCCAAGGCTTTCACTTCCTTGTTTGGCTTTGAAGATAGCGTCATTTCTGATCTTGAATGTTCAGAATCTACATCATCTTGGTGTTCTTGATCTTTATCTGAGGAATTTTCGCCGATTGGCCTCTTCCCTTTTGAAGAGGTCGCTTGAGGATTAGAGGCCAGTAGGAGTTGTTTGACCATCTCTTCCAAACGTTCGATCCGGTCGTTCGAATCTTTCTTCTGAATCACTATTTGGGCCATAATATCATCTCGGACTGTTGCATCTACTTCCCATTGTTGTTCTTGACTTGAACTAGGAGTTGCATTCGATGCTATGGCAGTGTTGGCATCGCTAGGAGTAGATTGATGCATTTGAGAAGAGGGTTGTGGTGTCTACACTTTAAGAGAAGAGTAGTCGAAAGGAATTGCCACTCTCCTTCTTAATCTTGTGTTGCAGTAGACACCTTCGTCTTCAGAGAAAATGGATCCAATGCTAGGAGAGTAAATTGGATCGGGTGAGTTATCTATGCTCTCTCTCTCATCCTTGGAAATCATACTTGTCATATTAACAGTAAATACTCGTGTTTTGCCTCTTCGGGCACGTCATTGTCTTTTAGTCCAAGCATCTGAAATCTCAGGAGTATGACCGAGATGTTTGAAGACTGATTCTTTACATTGGCAACTCTTTTGAACTGCCGAGACTATTTCTCTGAGGGTCACACAATGTTGACGTTGGCGAGCTCTCTCCAAAGATATAAATTCTCTCATATCAGTATTAGAGCCAACTTCGCTAGTTTTAGTCTTGGCATGCAAATGTGGCTTACGGCGACATCGGTCATATGTTTGCCTAGGGGGATCATCATTGATGATTTTATTCCCCAGAGGGAATTTTAATGAGGGGTTACTCCCATTCTTAGCTTCTATCGGGCAAGCATAGCAAGCATTATGAGATGCTTTGAATCCAACTCCTAAAAGAGTTGAAGACTAAAGCCTGAGATCAGATGTGGTAACATCTTGATCTTCACTTGAGGCAAGAGTCTTAATTCCTTCACTCTTAGTGAAGTTTGTTTGGCTTCCAGCTAAGCTCAAACTGTCTTCGGTGAAGGTGGTCTTTCCACACACGGGGGTAATTTTAGACCCGAGATTCGCACTTTGATGAATTCTACGATAACTACATACAGTTGTCATTGAAGAGGATTTATTCGTAGAAATGGATTCCTCGAACTTTGCTTGGTCAAATTCAATGCCTAGCATTTCAGCAAAAGACCTGAGGGTCTTAGTGTCGGTGTGCAATACTATCTTCTCATTGGAGGAGAAGGAAGTCCTTAGCAGAGTTGTCATCCTATTTTGGGTCTTTAATAATGCAATTGATGGGGATTACAATAGAAGAGATTACAACTAAAACAAAAGAAAAATTTATATTTCCTGGGGTTCTTTTCGGTGTGCTGAGGGAACCTCAATCTTGTATTCCATTGACGCACTGACTAAGACGACGAGTCTTTTACTGTTGATGAGAATTTAATTGGTTTGAAGATAGCGCAGTCTTCTCTAAGCAGCTTTTCTCCATAGAATCACAAGTGCAATGGTGGTGATCTCTCTATGTGCATGAGTTGTTGGCTGTGGGCATCAAAATGAATGATCTCCTCTCCTTTTATAGGCTAAAATAGAGAGTTAATGGCCCCTTTAATTGTGGATTAAGTGGTCATTGAAGTAGGAGATAGTGGAGAGTGGTTATCTCCTAAAAATAGCTCTGAAAAGGCTATTGGGCAAACTTCTTGGGCTTGATGAAGTTCGCTAGAGATGTGGGCGAAGGTCACCACAAATGTAGGTGAAAGTCGCTAGAGTCATGGACGAGAGTCACTACGGACGTGTGGTAACTTTCTTCAGAAGTGGATGACTTAGCCCACTTTTGTTTACATGGGCGGAGTTCATTGGTTGTCGAGCTTCGCCTATGAGTTCCAATTTGACACAGAATTTGACTCTAGGCTTGGCCAACTAATGATGCCTTTCGACTCGGCATGGGAGTCAACTTACGCTCGGTAGGCTACCTGGCGAGCTTCGCTTATGAGTTTGAATTTAACACAGAATTCTATTCTAGGAGTGGCTGACTATTAGCACCTTTCGACTCGATATGGGTCATGTTGGCTTGTGTTTGATTTGGTCGAGTCGAGTCGACATGGGTTGTCTTGCAAGGTTTGTCGTGGGCTTGACTTTAGGCCCATTTGAAGTGTTTAGCCCATGGGAGTTCACTTCTTAGATCCAAGTTGATCACCAGCCTAAGTGAAAATACATTTTGACCGTTTAGAAGACCCCCCCAAAGTTTTTAAGATCCTACAGTTCATATTTGTAGCTAGGATTGAAATACTTAATGTGGGTTGAGTTGTCTTGATTAGGTGAAAACTTGTCTTCATTCGTCTACTTGGTTGCCAGAGGTGTACTATTGAACGTAGCTTCCTTGGTTGTAGGCTTGTATCGAAGGCTTGATGACGCTTGTACTTACCCAAATCCATGTTTGGAACGAAAGTCACCTTTTAGCTATTGAGACGATGTTAGGGAATCGGCGAAGTTCAATTGATTCTGAGCCTGAGCGAGGATCGTTCAATTTTGGACTGCTGGGCGAAGCTAGTTGATTGGCGATGTTCGCTAGCTGAAGAGACTCAATTTTAATTTGAGATGTGTTAGTGAAGTTCATCATCTAGCGACATTTGCTAGCTAATGAAGTTTGTTGATATTCATCTCTTGATTTGCGCTATGATCTTCGGCTGAGATCTCTTGATTGAAGATCTCGCGAGATCTGCTATAGATTTGACCGAGTTTTAGGCTAAGATTTAGCCTCTTTGTCCAGTCCAAACAAATCTCGAAAAGATGCAATTTTCTTGGGAGTTAGGTTTGAAAGAGGCTATAAATAGTAGCCATCCCCTTCCATTCTCACTGCCTTCATCTCTTCTTCTTCTTCTTCTTCTCCATGTCTAACTCTCCATCGCCTAGATCAGAGATGCTCCTCAACAGAGGAACTGAAATAAAATAGCTCTAATAGGAGCTTGCCCAAGTAAAGTGCAATCAAGCAGATGAACTTGGCATACTTCGCCATCTTGCGGAGTTGCTATCGGCCGAAAAGGCGATGCTCAAGCAGATCATCAAGAACCAGTCGATAGCTTGGAGTGAGTTGAATCGTGATAGAGACACGTGGAGCTTCGAATGCTGAGCTCTACATAAGACCATTTGACGACTAAAATGGCACTTGAAGAAAGATCCTTAGATCTCCACAAGTGAAGATTCCAACAGTAACTAGGTATCACGAACATGATCCGAGATCGTAATTAGACGTCATGTGGCTAACTCAAGCCCGACGTCAAATTTGTTTACAAGAAGTACTTCTTGCTGCTATTATGTCTTAATTTGTAGCAACAGGGATGCTTCTTGTCTTCATGGGGAGTAACGTAGCTCCCTAAGTCTTGTAACATCAGAGGAACAAGTGCTGTAGCCTGGTGCAGCTCATGTATGCTCCTCTACCGTCATACTACCCATATCTTAGGAATATAGGGTAGTAGCAAATAGCAACAGGTACCCATCGTCCTTGTAATTGGGCAGTTTTGAATGTCACTTTGTAGTAGAGTATTCGATCAATAAAAATGAACTTTTCTTCAAGTTGAAATTGTCCATTTTCTGTATAATTGATCTACACGTGTTATAAGGAGTTGTTATGTTTGGAAGTGAAGCTCAGGCTTCCTTGTGTTGGCAAGAGTCAGTTTGAAATTCGCCAAATAAAGTCTCAAACAAACTGAGTTGGAGTCCATTTCCATTAGCTGGCCGGTGGGAGCGAGAAGTATGGGATATGTCTAGTGTTTCTTTCAATTTGGAGACTTAGTGAATTTTGCCAAATCATTTTAGCGAGGTTCACTATATCAAGATCTCAAATAGATTGAGTTAAGGTTTTCTCAATTTAGAGACTTAGTGAAATTTTCACTATGATGCTTTGGCAAAGTTCGCCTTAGCGCCCTATTGAATTGGACGAAGTTTGCCTACTTGAGGAAAAATCATTCTAAGTGAAGTTCATTAAGTCAGCTTAGGCAACACTAGGTGAGTCGGTTGTGTGAGGCTCAGCCTAAGGGTTTGAAAATTCAAGTTTGAGCCTATGGTGAAGCTCATTCGAAGCAAGATTCTAGGCGGAGTTCAAGGCTGAACTCCTAGGTGAAGTTCGAGGTGAAATCTTCAACAGATTTGGTAGCGAGATCTTTAGCGGGGTTTGCTGGCGAGATTCTCAGCAAAGTTCAGGGCTATATCCTATAAATAAAACTGTTTGCCTCCTTCTTCACTTTTGATTTCAAAAATGCTTCGACTGTCCAAACCCTAGTTCTTCTTTAGAAAGCCCCAAAGCTCTTCATCAATGGCCCCTCATCGTGCTGTTTCTAGAGGTAGGAGCTCTGCTTGAGGAGTTCATCGGCCACGAGTTGATGAGGCACCGGCACAACTAGAGATGACGATGGGTAAATGGACCCATCATTGGCGATCTTCGGATCAGCCTCAACCTCAGCCCATTGGGCTTTAAGCAATGCCTTACGGCATCTAAAATTTGATCCACCGTTAAAGGCGAGATCTGTAGGATCGCTGATCTGATCACACTAAACACAAGAGGGGGTGAATAGTATTTTATAAAAATTATGCAAAATGGATTATAAATTGCAATAAATATAACATCAATCTCAGAAAGTAATCAACACAAACACAAGGGATTTTTATACTGGTTCCACCTCCCCGGTGTAGATCCAGTCCCCAAGCAAATCCCGCTTGAGAGTTTCCACTATGATTTTGAAATACTCTTACAAAATCAAATGCAAACC
>JBAKGM010063153.1:0-14751 GCA_037177215.1 Asparagus racemosus
TATTATTGTGATGGTGAAACATGTTGTTGCACGGTGTTGGTGCATGGCAGGTTTGACATTCTGGGTTTCACCTTGGATTGCAGCCTTGTTGAAACATGGGGCGTCACACTAGATAAGCCCAGGACTTATTTGATCCCTCAAGTAGATTCTGAAACTAATCGAAGGCTACCTCCTGAAGGGTGTCAATGAAAAGTAGTGCCTTAATGAAATCATTACCCACTACCTTCCCAGTTTGTTGGTGGAAGTATTAGATGTGTTGGTTTGGGGAACCTTGCCATCAAACATATGCAGCATCACTGGCTTAAACTTCATCGAATAGGGAACCATGTCCCACTCGATGGGATAAGATCTAGTGATTCCAACCTTCTTAAGCTTAGTTCATTGAGAAAGAGCGTTGAGCTATTTTTGGCGTTCCTTGAGGACCTTTGCCTCCTAACTTGGCATAGGACACGTCAATGTTTCTGATCCTAAATGATCAGAATCTGCATCTCCTTGATGCGTTTGTTCTTCTTCTGGGGAGAATTCAATGATTGGTCATTTCCCCTTTGAAGAACTTGGAGGAGGCTGAGAGGTTGCCATGAGCTGACTGAGCATCTTTTCTAATCACTCGAATCACTCTTCTGAAGTTGTTCTTTGAGCTACCATTTGTTGGAGAAGATCTTCTCAATCCGTCATATCTACAGGCAATTGTTATTCTTGACTTGAACTAGGAGTGTCATTTGACCCTATGGCAGAGTTTGCATCAGTAGCAGTGGGTTGGTCAACTTGAGGCGGAGCCGGCGGCACTCATGTTTGGAGGAGGGAGTAATCAAAGGGGATCGCTGCTCTCTGTCTTGATCTGGTGTGTCGGTGCACATCTTCAGTCTCTAGCAATATGCCTCCGATGCCAAGAGAGTATCTTGTGTCAAACAGACTGTCTGCATCTCCCTCCTCATCTCTAGAGAGTATCTTGTGTCAAACAGACTAGACATATTGATTGTGAATTCTTAGAGTTTACCCTTTCGGGTATGTCGTCATCTTTTGATCCTAGCCTTTGAAGGCTCGGGATTGTGACCAAGATGATTAAATACTGATTCCTTTTCAAAAATAGCTTTGCATTGGCAATTGTTTTGACCTGCCGTGACTACCTCCTTGAGGGTCACACAATACTGACATTGGCGAACTCTCTTCAGAGATAGGAACACTCTTAGATCACCAGTAGATCCAAGTTGACTTGAATCATCTTCACTAATTTGGGCCTTAGTGTGTGAACGTCGCCTGTGGTAATGTTGGCCAGACCTTCACTTAGCGAGATTAGATGGATCACCATTAGTGATATCATTCCCTTGAGGGAATTTGGATGAGGGGTTACCCCCCCTTCTTTCCTTCTGTCGAGGAAGCATAGTGAGCATCGCGAGATTCTTTAAATTGAACCCCCAAGGGAGTTGAGGATTGATGTCTGAAATCGAAATACGTGAGAATGTCTTAACCTTCACTCGAGGTGAGGGTCGATATTTCTTCGCTCTAGGCGAAGTTTGTTTGGCTTCTAGCGAAGCTCAAATTGTCTTTGGCGAAGGTCACCTTTACACACATGGGGGTCAATTTAGACCCTAAGTTCACACTACAGTAAATTTTATGACAACTCCTCACAGTTGCCATCGATGAATTGTTCAAGGAAATGAATTCCTAGAACTTTGCTTGGTCAAATTTGATGACCAGCGACTTAGCAAAAGACGCAAGGGTCTTCGTGTCAGATTGCAACACAATTTTCTCATCACAGGAGAAAGTGTCCCCAGCAGAGTCGCCATCTTATTTTGGGTCTTTTATATCGTAATTGACACATATTACAATAAAAGCAAGTAAAATTTGTTTTGACTGGTTCTTTGCTGCGTGCCGATGTTGATCTTATACTCCATTGATGACCTGACTGAAGACAATGGGTTTCTTGCTATTGAGTCTGATTTAGTCCCTTGGAAGATAGCTTGGTCTTCTCTTAGAATTGAATATTAGAAAAGTCGCGCGTGTATGGAGTGTTCGATCTCTCAGTTAGTGATCCTCTTCTTCGTCTTCTATGTGTATGTGTGTCGAATGAACAATCTCCTCCTGTTATAGGCTAAGAGAGGGAGAGTTAATGGCTTTTAATTGTGGGTTAAGTGGCCATTAAAGTAGGAGATAGTAAGGGAGCAGTTATCCCCGTGAGAATAGCTCTCAAACGGCTGATTAGCGAAGTTCGCTGATTGGAGAAGCTCGCTAAAAGTGTTTGGGGTGAGGTCCACTTGGATGTGTGTAGGCCGTTGCTTCTGAATCATGGATGACATGGCCCACGTGGATAGCTGCTGATGAAGTTCGGTGATATCAAATGGTAAAAGTCGTGTGGTTCACTTTTGACTCGGTTGGACTGAGCCAAAGTGGACTGCATGGTGATGCTCATGTGCTTGTTTGAGCAAGCTTCACCATAGCCTGTTATGGGCTTGACTTTGGGCCTATTTGAAGTGTTTAGCCCATGGGCATTCACTTCTTAGTTCCAAGCTGAATATTGGCCTAGTAGAATATATTTTAACCGTCTATAGTTGTGCATTAGGAGCCTTATTGATAGAGCCCAAGCTTGGTCCTTGTTGATGTTTCTTTATCAAACAGACAGTTAAATATGAGTGTGTAGGATGATCAGGGTATTCTAACTCCTTTGGATATCCAATTTTGAGATAAGCTGTTCATTCCTGCACATGGGAACACCCGTAAGAGGGCGGAGTTGGGTTCTGCAGTTGTTCCTTAAGTCAGTATATGATCTTGAGTGGGGATGAAAATTGAAGAATTGAAAGAGATCCTCTATTTTTGGTGGTAGAAAATTGCTCACCTTTGTGCTAAAAACAGTCCCCTATTTATAGTAGTAGTAGAGGGGTAGTATGGTAACTTTGGCCGAGTCTGAGCTGGCGGCTAAGTCAGTATAGCTTTACAGGTGTCGGCTGCCAAGTGGTGGGAAAGTCACCTCAGAGTTTAATGTGAGTGATAGGAGGTAAGCTGTGCCGGCGTGATCCGATGTGTCTTAAAGACTGTTGGGGATGGAAATAATGGTGCCGGTTGTGCATTTAATGGTAGTCATGGTGATGGTGATTAGCTGTCAGTGGGAGGTTCTTGAGATAACAGTTTATGTTTGACTCATCTGGCTGAGAGACAAGAGGTACCGCCTTTTGACTCGGCTATGCGAGAGGTCAGTCGCCCAATCAGTTGAGAGTGGCCCACCTCGAGTCGACCCAAGGGCATGGTCGACAGGTACCACCTTTTGACTCGGCTACGTGAGATGTCGATTCGGTTGAGTCAGGCATGCTGGTCCTTTAATCTTGTTAAAATGCTGAGCTGGCTTGATTAAGTATAATGCGGGATACTTGTCTGCTATTGAGAGGAGATCAGTATTTAGTAATGAAAGCACTATATCAATTGACCCCTTTCGCTTGGAGTCAGCCTAGGCCGGGTTCAAGTAAAATAATATTATGGTCTCGCTGAGTCACGAGGTGCATTTATGAGGGGATCTGAAAAGTTCCCTAGATGTGACATTACTGACATCATTGAAAGCCTTTTGACGGCAGCTACCTAGGGTTCCTTGTCTAATTGTGGGCTACCCAAGGCTAGTGTGCTCTACCTCAATTTAGGAGAAAATCACTTCGGATTCTGAAATTAATCTGGTCTGTTAGTTTGAATTCAATCCGAGTGTTGTGGCTTTGACAACTATTGACCCAGCTGTATATATATACAGGTAGTGCTGTCTGCGAGGGTGGTTATTGTTTCTCAAAACTTCAAATTTTGAATTTCGAAAGCTCTCCGCTCATCTTCTCCAACGATCATCTAAAGCTAGCATCAATGGTGGGCTCTATTCTCAACACTAGACACGAGATTCTGGTAGAGATCCACTTGAAGGTGATGCAGCCGATACTAAAAAGACTTCAGGGGAAATTTGATATCCCCTGAAGTTACAAGCCGATGACCCCTACGAGGTCGCAGGTGATCTAGGACCATGATGAAATCTGGGCTCCACTGTATATCAAGCACTTGGAGTGCGGCTTGCGGCTCCCTCTACACCTCTTTCTCTGCTGAGTCTTAACTGCTTTGGGGGGTGTCCCCGATGCAGATGAAGCTAAACTTGATCACGACCCTCATGGGGTTCGTGGTCATCTGCCACTAGCTAGGGGTCTCGTCATCGCTGAAGGTGCTGGGTCACCTGATTAGTGTTAAAGTGCACCAGAAAGAACCCCACTTCCATTTCAGGAGTTGGGGAAATTCAAAAAAGTCTTCGATCCTCCTGAGTCGAACAAGAACTGGAAGGAGAAAATCGTCTAGGTCACAAGGGACAACTCACATCAGCGCTGTTCAAACTAGCCCGAAATAGTGAGGGAGGCCTTGGTAGCGGGGGACTTGTCGAAGGACAAGAAGGAAACTCTAGATCTAATCAAAGTGTACTCCAGCTCTCACAAGATGGAACACTTGCTCGACAGTTCCATCTTGAGGGTGGTTGGCATCTCTTATGTGGCTCCGATGGCTAGGGATGAAGAGATGGTGACTAGGTTGACTCTCGGCTCAGAGGAGGCAGTTAGTGTGCCGAGACCTCTGCTAGCCGGGGCTGAGGCAGGGTCATCAGCGGCGCCTGCAAAGCGTCCTCATCAAGACTTGGACTCTAAGGAGGTCGCGGTGGCTCTAGTCTAGACAGCTGACATAGCGGGCACGTTGGCGAGTCAGGCGCCCTCGACCGCTCAAGCTGAAAGAAAGAGGAAGCTCTTGAAGGTTGGAAGCTAGGGGCCTAGGAGGATGGTCGAGTGGGGAGAGGTCAAAGTCATCCATGTGGATGAGGGGGTCCTCAGCTCGAGAAGAGGAGGAAGAGGCTAATCAGCAGGAGACAAAGGCTAAGATCGAGGTCAAGTAGAGGACGAGAGGTCTCCCAACATCCCTGCCGAGTCAACTCGTCGCTAGGGGAAAGAGCTACCAAAGAGGAAGCAGCTCCTCTAGAGGATCTTGCTTGGTCTTATCCTCATCACGTTGATGAGATTGAGCCTGAGGCTTGGGACAAGCAGAGGATGTTGCTGATAGGGTCCACAAGGGTCAACCCACGGTATGTTAGGGAACTGACTCCTAAGCATAGATAGCGGCCTGCCCACTATCTCGACACAAGGGGATCAGTACTGGAGTCTCGTGTGTCTCAATTGAGAGCCCTGGAGCAATTCTGGCTTCCTCACAATGAAGCTATTTTGGCTGAGGTCCCCGACGTCGGCCTCCATCTAAGCCTCCGGAGCTACTTGGTCTGCGGGGCTCTCGTGAGTAGGAGATATTCGGCCGACTGGAGAGGATTCGAACTTCCTATCATAAACTCCTAGGGGAGTTGGAAGCTCGAAAGACCGATGTGTAGGCTAATCTAGAGAAGGCTCTCAAGGAGCTGTCAGCAAGGATGATGAACTTTGGGGACTAGTGCCGCGAGATGGAGGTGCAGGAAAGAATGATCGAGAGCCTCAAAGCTTCAGATCTCCAAAAGTCCATTGAGATCGAGAAGCTTAAGTGCGAACTTCGCGAGAGCGAGAGGAAGGTGAGGCACTCATCCGAGGAGGTCTCGCGGGGGCTACGGGAGAGAGACCGCGCTTTGGTGCAGGTCGAGGCTGAGTGCCCAAGCTACTCGTCAAGCAAAGGACCAGCAGGAGGAGGAGCATTTGGCTCAGTCAGCTTCAAGAGGAGTATGCTCGGTGTGAGGTGTCTCTAGTTGAGGCTTAGAGTCATATCGCCTAGCTAGAATCTGAGACTCATTAGTCAGAAGTCATCGAAGAGTATCTCCACAGTTTCTTTGGTAAAGTGGAGGTGGCTATTGCTTGCATGGCGGGGCTCGACTACCTTGAGGCATAGCTCCCAGCCGAGATGAAGAGCATACCCGACCGCTTCCATTATCCTCTAAGAGTCACCAACTATCTGGATAATAGCTCTTTGATCGCCTTCAGATATAGGACCATTCTCGAATCTTTGGCAGCGTGCTCGCCATTCACTTGGCAGACAACTAGTTGGGAGTCGGCCAAGATGCAGAGGTGTTCGACTTTTACTGCCAAGGTGGCTCGAAAGCCTGCCAGGAGTGCTTCATAATCAACCTCATTGTTTGAGTTGGAGAAGTTGAAAGCGATGGAGAGCTTGTGCATTAAACCTTCCAGGGTTGTGCAGGACCACTCCCACTCTGTTGCTAATTTTGCCAGAGCACCCATCCACCTTCAGCAACCACCAAGAGGCGAACTCTAGTGAATCATGTTCGAGGGCATGGCGCACCTGAGAGGTGGGTGTGTTGACTGCTCGAGATGTTGAGGGCTCCTCCTAGGCTGGTGGCAAGGGTATCAATGGCTCGTCTTTGGGAGAGGTTGACTCAATGAGGAAGTCAGCCAAGGCTTGGGCCTTGATGGTCGTCCTTGGTTCGAACTATACATCATGTTCGCTCAATTCGACAGACCAGGCGACAATCCTTTTTGAAGTGGTGGGGCTGCCGAGTGCCTTTTTCAAAGGCAAAGTTGTCTGCACGACTATAGAGTGTGCCTAGAAAAATGGGCGGAGCTTCCTGGCGGTGGTGATGAGGATGAAGGCCACTTTCTCAATGAGGGGGTAATTCAGTTCACCTACTTTCGGGATCCAGCAGACATAATACACTAGTTTTTAGGTGTTCTCTTCTTCTTGAACCAACATAGAGTTGACAGCTTTGGGAGAGACGGCTAAGTATAAGTGCAAGGCCTCCCCTTCTCTAGGTTGACTCAGTAGCGGCTTGGTGCTTAAGTAGGTCTTGAGGTCATTGAAGGCTGCGTTGCATTCAGCCGTTCACTTCATGGTCTCCTTCGCCACCTTGCTTCCTCTCAAGATCTAGAAAAATGGGAGGCTCCTCTCAGCAGATTTGGAGAGGAAATGACCCAGAGCCACTATTTTCCCATCCAGCCTCTGGATTGCCTTCATTGTGCGGGGGTACAGATAGCTGCTCTATGGCGGCTATCTTCTCAGGATTGATCTCAATACCTCTCTGGGTGATCATGAACCCAAGAAATTTGCCTGACTGCACTCCAAACGCACACATGCCTGAATTGAGCTTCATGTGGTAGTGTCAGAGGATGGAGAAGGTTTCTTCAAGATTCGATATGTGGGATGGCGCCTTCTTCGACTTCACCAGGATGTCGTCCATATATGCTTCCATGTTGCGGCTGATCTTGTGCTTGAAAATCTTATTGAGTAGCCTCTGATATATGGCCCTTGCATTCTTGAGGCCAAAGGGCATCACTTTGTAGAAATAGGTCCCCTGGTCCATAACGAATGAGGTCTTCTCCTGGTCATGCTCCGCCATGAGGATCTGATTGTAGCTAGAGGAAGTGTCCATGAGGCTAAGTAGTTCATGTCCTGCGCTGTCGTCTACCAGCTGATCAATTCTAGGGAGGGGGTAGCTATCCTTTGGGCAGGCATTGTTAAGATCAGTGAAGTCAACGCACATCCTCCACTTACTAAGTGCCTTCTTCACTAGTACCACATTGGACGGCCACTCTGGGTACTGCACTTCTCTAATGAAACCGGCTCTGAGGAGTCGGTCGACCTCAGCCACTGCCACCTTCTGTCTCTCAGGGCCGAGATGTCTCTTCTTTTATCAAACCAGCTTGGTGTATCGGTCGACTGATAGTTCATGGCTCGCGACTTTGGGGGGATTCCTAGCATGTCCTTCGGACCCCAAGCAAATGTGTCTGCGTTCGCGAGTAGGAACTCTACCATAACACCTTGTTGATGCTCCACGAGGTTTGAACCGATCTTGACATTCTTCACTCCCTCCCGGTCGATCGGTATCTCCACAAGCTCCTCAATGGGAGTCGTTCTCTCTCGCTCCAACTTCTTCTCCAATTAGAGGCTCATCTTCTCAATGGGCATGGTCTCTACTGCTCCTTTCCCCTTCACTGAGAGCATGTAGCAAGATCTGGCCTCACGCTGATTGCTCTTGGAGATTTTGACCCCTTTAGGAGTCAGGAACTTTAACAATTGATGGGAGGTGGAAGGAACGGCTTGCAAGGCATTGAGGGTTGTTTGGCCAATATGACATAGTAGGGTGACTTGAGATTCATTACCACAAACTAGACCTGAACAGTAGATTGTCGGGGGTATTCTCTGACCGTCAGGGGGAGTGTGATTATCCTTTTAGGTAGGAGTGCATGCCCTGTAAATCCGATGAGCGAACCCCGACATTGCTGTAGTCGGGACTTATCAACGCCCATACGGTTGAAGGCGTCGATATACAAGACATTTACTGAGCATCGTGCATCGACCATGATCCTCTTCACTTGGAAGCCATTGATCCCTGCTGTGATGATGATAGGGTCATCATGAGGTGTCCTGAAGCCTTTCAAGTCTGCATCGCTGAAGGAGATGGTTCTCCTATCCTCGGCCTCTTGTCGCTCCGGTCGACTTGCAACACCCGTTTGGCATACTTCTTGCGACCATTGTTGGACATTCCTCCTGCTGCGCGACCACCTTTGATGGTCTAGATGACCCCTTAGTCTCGGCCGGTCTGGGATTGACCGGCCACTGAGGACGAGGGGACCTTGAGCCAGATCTCCAGTTGGCTTCCCTTAGAGTGAGCTCTCTTCTATCTCTAGGGGAGACCAGCTTGCTCAAGCAACCTCTGTGTATCAGATCCTTAGATCCGGGTTCTGTGACATAAGGAAAGAGAGAAGTCGTGTCGAGTACTGAGCCTTACGGATGTCCCTCTGGAGGACTCAGCAATCATTGGTGTTATGACCATGGTCTCGATGATACCGACAATACTGAAGGCTATCGCGATTTCGAGGGGGAGAATTGAGGTGTCCCTCCTTCTGGGCCATCTATGGGGCCTTGGTGAGAGAGTTATTGAGGACTGTGAGGACTAGCGTTGGTGCTGGCTCCCGTCTCTGGTCCCTGCGGTCAGGTCTGCTGGGACGAGGGTCGGTTCTGGGAGGATCCCTTGCCTACTCTCTTCTTGGTGGAAGATTCCTGGCTGCCTCTATTGTCGGATCTGTCGTCGGGGTTGCCACGGCCATGAGGGGTGTTGTCGCTAGAGCTGGTGTAACTAATGCTGTTGGCACCTTTGCTGTTGTGGCCACATTCTTAAAGACTGTTGGGGATGGAGAATTAATGGCACCAGTTGTGCATTTAATGGTAGTAATGGTGATGGTGATTAGCTGTTAGTGGGAGGTTCCCAAGATAATAGTCACTTTTTGACTCATCTGGCTGAGAGATGAGAGGTACTGCATTTTAACTCAGCTATGCCAGAGGTCGGTCGCCTAATCAGTTGAGAGCGGCGCACCTCGAGTAGACCCATGGGAATGGTCGACAAGTACTATCTTTTGACTTGGCTATGCGAGATGCTGGTTCAATTGAGTCGGCTGCGCTGGTCCTTTAATCTCCTTCGAATGCTGAGCTAGCTTGATTAAGCATAATGCAGCACACTCGTCTGCTATTGAGAGGAAATCACTATTTAGTAATGAAAGCACCATAAAAGTACCATTTCGCCATTGGAGGTACCGGTGCCATGTTTACTTTTCCTTGTAATGTTATATGACATTAGGATTTAGTATGTGGTATAGTGTGGTGAATGTTCCGAATTTGAACATTCAAGTGAATAAGATTGGCATAAAATGGATCATCAGGAAGTATAAAGAAGCTTCCAAGAGAGCACGCAAAAGTTGAGCACCTGAACTCAAATAATATTTAGCAGAAGCTAGATAAGATGGAGATGAAGATGACTCGGGTGCCTTTGTTGACAAGTTGCGGCTACGCAGGTCTATTAGTATCAATATTCGGGAGCCAATAGAATCGACAACTCATCAAGGAGTGGCAGGTAGGGGAACTCATGAAAAGAGGCCACGACAGGTTCGACGCTCATACAAGCCACCTGAACGAAGTCACTCTGAATTACCTCTGAAGCACAAGTCCTTTGTGGTAGAGGAGCCTCAGAGAGCTAAAGAAAAGTCACTCGTGGCTTCATCACATGAGCCAGTAGCTGAGACTACGGTTACTTCAGGTAAAATTTGGTTTCACTTTTATCCCGATTCAGTATATTTGTATACTGACAGCATATGTCTCTTAATTGCAGATAAAGATTCCACGCATGTTGATTAGGTGGATTCGAGAGAAGAGGAAGAAGAACAAGTCGATTGTGATATCGACGCTTACTTCACCGATCCTGAAGAATCTACACTAGGAGGTGATATAGGCAGATCTTCCCATATTGTAGATGCTGAGGCTGAACCTGATGTCGATGTTGTGACCACTGCGCTTTCTTCCATGGCTAGGCCTTCAGGTGCTAGGCGTTTCAGTTGCTAGGCGTCTTCTACGTTACCTGTCATGATGAAAGCTCTAACCATACCAACCGAAGCAGTAGCTGAAGCGGGTCCATCAAAGCTAGTAGAAACTCCTTTGTCCCTGGATTCTAATGATTCAGCAGAATTACTAGTGCTATCTTGGAAGTGGCTCAGCAGTAGAGGGAAGAGCTTGAGGCTAGCTCTGCTGAGTTAGTTGTTGAGCGAACCCATAGGGCAGAGCATTTGAAGGTGGAACGAGCTCGGTTGGAAGCCATAGAAGCCCAATCAATTCCTGTTGATCTTGGGACCTTGAAGGAGCTAGATTTGAAGGGTGCTCTTAATGCAGGTGAATCTAGAATGGCTCAGTGCTTTGAACACATCAAATTCCTGTATCGCCAGTGATTCTAGCTTATGTGTATCAGTCACTTTTGTAACAATTTAGTTTTTCTTTTGGCAATAAAAAACTTTTTGGGTTAGAATGATAAAGGTGTAATGTTAACATGTCGTATGAGATTTATAATCATGAATGACTCTATGGGGAAAATAGCTAAGTTACAAAATTTAAATTGCCTATATGAAGGCATGAGTCGACAAAGGTGTAATGTTACTAGTCAATGAAGTTACACTAATAAAGATATGATGTTAATATATCAGGTTTGAAGAATTGGTACTATTCTGAGGTGTAATGTTGACATGTCAGTACTAGGAGAATTTGACAGAGGTGTAGTGTTAGCGTGTCAAATTGAACCACCAATAGTGGTGTAATATTAACTATTCGGCTTCTAGGGAGTCCAAGGGATAACTGCCGTTTAGAAGTGTAGTGTTAACTTAACGGTAGTAAAAAATTGATGGAAGTGTGATATGTTAACTGATCAATTCTAGACAAGGGACTGATAGAGGTGTAATGTTAATCCATCAAGTCTTTAAGAAATGTGAACTGTTCAGAGGTGTAATGTTAACATAACGACAGCAAGAGATTCTCGAGGGTTACAGAGTGTAATGGTAACTTGATAACTCACTAGTGAGGTTTTGTTGGAATTAACTAATTGATAATTTTAGATAAGATGTCATTGTCATGGTCAAAGGTGAAAACTTAAACATGACCAAAATCTTCATGGAGAGATGGAAAAGGGTCAATTCAAGGGTAATATTTCTTAAGAAATTTCCCATTGATTGGCACTATAAGCCTATTGCCATTTATATCAATCAGGCGATATGCTCCATTTGAGTCGTCTGTCTTAAGAAATTCAAGGGTAATATTTCTTAAGAAATTTCCCATTTGGGTTGGAATTTACCTTTGGTCTTGTGCATCATGACCATGGGTCGACTCTTCCTTAAAGGATCGTTCTTTGACTCTCCCATTGAAGACTCTTGAGATTTAAGATTGATACATCTCGATCTGTTATTGAGCTTTAAGTCTCAACTCATCCAACGCCTCTAACTCTTGGAGATGTCTTTGATGATGTTCTTCTATCATCATCTTCCCTGCGACAGCAGCTCTCAGTGACAGAATTTGGATCTCCAATAGTACCATGACCTCACTTCCATATACCAAAGAAAAGGGTGTGGCACCTGTGGGAGTACAGATCATTGTTCGATTAGCCCAAAGGCATTCTCCAAGTTTGTTATCCCAGTCATGCTTGTTAGAAGTGACAAACTTCTTTAAAAGCTTAATAATGGTCTTTTTAAAAAGCTTTGGCCAGACAATTGGTAGCTGGATTGTATAGCGTGTAAGCCACGTCTTGGATCGGAACTTGTCACAGAACTTGAAGAACGGTTGAATGATAAATTGCAGGCCATTGTCATGGACTATCCTTCTAGGGATGCCAAATCAATAGATGACATGGAGTTTTAAGAACTTAACCATGTTGGAAGTTTCGAATTCTTTGAGTGGGATGGCTTTGGCCCACTTCGTAAGTAATCGGCGGGAGCCAAAATAAATCGATGGTCTTTAGCAGATGGTGGGCTAATTGGCCCAATGACATCCATTCCCCACATCTTGAATAGCCATGAGGCCACCGTTGGATGTAATTCTTCTAGGGTTGATATAAGAAATCCGCATGAAATTAGCATGTGTGGTATCACTTGGTGTACGCTACTGCATCTGTAATCATCGTTAGCCAACAATAGCCTACATGACGAAGTCAGTCTTAGAGTTTAGGCTCTGGTTGATAGGCTCCACATGTACCATCGTGGGCTTCTTTGAGGGCCTCTTGGACTCCATTTGATGACAAACATCTTAATAGTATGCTATTGATAATCAGTGTTACAACGTTTGTGTAGCAAAGTCATAGAAAAAATGAGAGGCTTTCCTTTGGATGGAAATGGCCTGCTTCTGATCATCTAGTAATATGTAGTGTAGGACATAATCAACGATCAGATAACTCCAATCATTGGGGTAGAAACCCCCAAATGTAGCACGCACCTCTTTGTCTTCCAAGATATGTTTAGGACAACATAATTGGTGACTAGCTACTCTAATCTGCTTAGTGGACTTGGAGGTCAAAGCCAAAGTGGCTGTGAGGGACACCAAGGCATCGATGTATGTATTCTCAAGGAGGGCTACATCGTCAATGTAGAAGCCTTTGAAAGAACGAGTAAGCTTCGTAGTTGCTTCATGGTATGATAAGAGATCAATGTGTCAGACTTCATATTCCCCTTTATCTGATTAACGATTATCTTAGAGTCGCCATGTGCTTCAAGAATTTCGTACCCATGCCTTGGACGAGTTGTAAACCAATTATGAGGGCATTATACTCGGCCACATTATTAGAACATGGTTCAATAAACAAATAAGCTCGACGAAGGATGTGACCATGGGGATCAATAAGCACTACCCCCACTCCTGCGATGATTGTTCCTTTGTGACTACGACGTTATGCGCTGTCAAAGTAAAGTTGTCATACTTGATGATATGAGGTAATGTTCGACTCAAATACCTCATCTAGAATGTCTTCATGGAGTTTAGAAGACTCGGGGATAGGATGATCCGCAAAAAATTCAGCTACTGCTTGACCTTTGACAACTTTTTGAGGTGCGAACGTTATATCGTATTGAGAAAGTAGAATTGCCCATTTTGTGAGCCTCGAATTTAAGGATCTGGGCTTTGTCATTAGTATTCGTAAAGGATTGACTCTCAAAATGACGTGGAAAGATTGGCCAGTTAGGTAATGTTGCTTCTTCCGGACAGCAAAAACCAGAGCTAAACACTCATTTTCAACCGGATTGTAATGATGTTCTGCATCGATCATAGTTCGGCTGAGATAATAAATGGACTGTTTATGCCCATCATCATTCTTTTGAGCGAGAAGTGCTCCAAGGGAATGCTCCATAGCCCTGACATAGATCAGTAATGGTTTACCCCATGTTGGTGCGGCTAGAACGGGTGGCTTTGTTAGATATTATTTGCTCTCATCGAAAGCTTTTTGACAAGCATGGTCCTAAATGAACAAAACACCCTTCTTCATCAACCTTTCGAATGGTTGGCATTTGCTAGATAGATTGACTATAACCCTGCAGATGTAGGCTAAACGTCCTTGCAATCCTCAGAGTTGTTTAAGGTTTCTTAGAGGTGGCATTTCTTGAATGGCTTTTTCCTTCTTTGGGTTGACATGTATCCCTTTGGATGTGATGATAAACCCGAATAATTTGCCTGATGATACCCCTAGGGAAGACTTAGTTGGGTTCATCTTGAGTTGGTGTTTTTGTATAAGTTCAAACACCACTCTCAGATTGTTGAGATAATCTTCCTTGCGATGACTATCAATCACGAGGTCATCAACATAGCATTCTACTGTCTTGTGCAAATTACTTACGGAAGATCATATTCATTGCATGTTGGTAAGTAGCTCCTGCATTTTTCATAACAACGGACATTACTGTATAACAATAAACTTCAAATGGTGTCTTGAAAGCTGTATGCTTCTGATAATCCGGATGCATTTTAATTTAGTTATATCCGAAAAAGCCGTCCATATATGACATCCTCTCAAACCCACATGTATTGTCCACAATGATATCTGTAATAGGGAGAGGGAACTCATCTTTGGGACATGCAAGGTTGAGATCGCTGAAGTCAATACAGATCCATATATTGCCATTCTTTTTCATTACGACAACGATGTTGGTCAGTCAATCTGGATGCTGCTCTTCACGAATGAATCTGCATTCAATGAGTTTATGAATTTCTTTCTCAATCTGCTCCATCAATTCAGGACAGAAGCACCTTTGTTGTTGCTTGACTAGTTTAAATCTAGGGTAAATATTGAGACAGTGCATAGCCACATCTGGATCTAAACCTGGCATCTCTTCATAACTCTATGCAAAGATGTCGATATACTCTCGAGCGAGAGATATGAGTTCTTCTTTTTCAACGGGCGACAAGTTCTCGCTGTTGAAGATGGGCTTGTGGTTGATTTCATCACCTACATTGACCTAGACCATCTTATCCTCAATGGGCGGT
>JBAKGM010063211.1:0-14743 GCA_037177215.1 Asparagus racemosus
ATATATGACATGTATGATATGCAATGTAAGCTCCCCCTATAAATATGCATACACGAAAAAGAATAGGCAATCTAGAAATTCCTCCTGAAACAAAGAAACACGAAATTCTTCGTTCGAAAACAAACATGAAGACATGAAAACTCCCCCTAAAAATAAGCAAATGGAAAGACCACTTGTCACTTTGAAATCACTTGTCACATTGAAACCACTTGTCAAAAACTCATAGTCAAACTTAGAAAGTTTTTAAATTTCCCATTTCTCCCCCTTTTTGTTCTTATCAAAAGAAACACACAGCTAGGATACACAATATTCCTAAAAATCCAAATAAAAATTATCTAAAGGTGTAAGGAAGAGAAAAACCGGTTCACAAATTTTTTTATAGAAAATAGTACGAGAAATACATATAGAACTTCAAAACACATGAAATATGATAATAAGTCATATGAAAATTCACATACAAACTATGAAGATATCAATAAAAAGTTTGTAAAAACAACAATAAAAGTAATTACATTAGCACATATAACAAATTCAGATATATCTTCTACTTTGAGCTTTCTTTTCTTACACAACTTGAATTATCTCAACCTTTGGAAAAGGTTAAAAATCTCAATCTATTACCACAACTATATAGAAAATTTTAAGAGGAAGAACAATAGTGTTTGGTGGGTGATGTACACCATCTCTAAACATAGAAAATATTTAGCATAGGATGGACACCCTTGAGATATTGCACATTTATATCCACGAGTGCGGGTCTTTGACCATCTTTTAACAATTACACTCAATTTTTCCGTGGATTTATAGAGTGTGAGTCTTTGACCATCTTTTTCACGAGTACACTATTTTTGCTTGATGTTTTATAGAATATATGTACTTTTGTACATGAAGAGAAATATTGGTGTTGTATTTAAGTATAAAAATTGAGCTCTAGGCCTGCTTGATATATCAAAAAATACTTTATGAACAGCATATAAAAACCTTTGTTCCTACTTTTACAAAACTAAACATGATAAGATTATACTAAGATGTGAAAAATAATATGAAGAATATCATAAAACATCATATATTTCAATAAAATATATAAAACTTTGTGTGCACATATAATATAGATAGATTGTGAAAACATATGTGAACCAATATGATAAATCTCATGCCTATATACCAACAGATAATCCTATCTGAATATTTCATGAAAAGCATATACATAGGCAAGTTTTAAGTTTTTTTAATTTTATTTTAAATGAAAAATAAAGAAAAAGAAATTTTTATTTTGTTTTTAATTTTTCCTTAAAATAAAAAATAAGAGAAATTTTATTTTGTTTTTGATATATGAAAAGAAACAAAAAATAAAGAAAAAAATAAAAAAAAAGAGAAAACTATCAAATCTAATATATATATATATATATACATACAACAAGACAGATCAACATGCTATCAAGAGATAAAATGCATAAATCTTGTCTCAACCTAGTGAAGCGATCTTCGGGCAAAGGTTTTGTAAAAATATCAGCAAGTTGGTCAGATGTAGGGACAAACTCAATTTGAACATTCTCTTTTGCAATATGGTCCTAAATAAAATGATGTATATATGTTTTGTACGTGAATGATAAACTGGATTATTGCTCAAATCAATAGCACTCTTATTATCACAACTAAGAGGAATTTTCTTAAAGGTAATGCCATAATCCTGAAGAGTCAAAGACATCCACAAGGCTTGTGAACAACAACTACCTAATGCAATATACTTGACTTCAGTAGTAGACAAAGCTACACATTTTTGCTACCTACTAGACTAAGATACTACAGAATGTCCTAAAAGATGAATTGTACCACTAGTGCTTTTCCTATGCAACCTAGCATAATCACTATCATAATATCCAATCAAATCAAAAGAATTACACATTGGAAACCATAATCCGAATTTTTGCATTCCAATTAAATATTAAAAAATTCATTTTACAGCTTTCAAGTGTGATTCTTTAGGTTTTGCTTGAAATCTTGCACATAAACACACAAAAAACATAATATCTAGATGAGAAGCAGAAAGATATAAGAGGCTAACAATCATACCTCTGTACCTTTTCTCATCAATTGAGATATCTGCTTCATCTTTTGTAAGCTTTGTCGAAGGGCTCATTGGAGTTGCTGTAGACTTTAGACTATCCATCCAAAAGTGTTTTAGAAGTTTTTTCACATACTTCTCTTGTGATATAAACACTCCATCTTTTGTCCTGAAATCCTAAGAAATATTTAAGCTCTCCCATCATGCTCATCTCAAATTCATCATGTATGAGTTTCTCAAACCTATGGCAAAGATCCTTATTAGTAGCTCTGAAAATAATATCATCCACATACACTTATACAATAAGAATATCTTTCCTTCAGAATGAACAAATAAGGTATTGTTAGCAAACCCTTTTTTAAAGTTGTGTTTAAGAAGATAAGAACTCAAAAGATCATATGAAGCTCGAGGTGCTTGTTTAAGACAATATAAAGCTTTATCTAACTTATACACGTGATCAGTAAATGCATGATCAATGAAACCAGGGGGTTGTTCTACATAGACTTCTTCCTTTAGATACCCATTTAGAAAGGTAATTTTCACATCCATTTGATAGAGCTTAAAGCCTTTGTAACAAGAAAACGTAAGTAAGATCCTGATGGCTTCAAGTCTAGCAACCAGTGTGAAAATTTCATCAAAATTAATGTCTTCTATTTGATTGTAACCTTCAGCAACAAGTCTAGCTTTATTTATTATGACATTACCAATTTGTTCTTAAACCCCCACTTAGTTCCTACAATAGGATGATTATTTGGGTGAGGAACTAAATTCCACACTTTATTTAGGGTGAATTGATTCAGCTCTTCTTGGCATGGCTATTATCAAATTTTCATTATTTATAGATTCATTCACATTCTTTGGTTCAATTTCAGATATAAAGTTCACATAAGCACAAAATTCACCAGGAAAGTAATGAGAACTATTACATTCACTTACCTTCGTAATTGCCACTGAGCAAAAATAGTCATTCAAACGAGCAGGTGGTTGACGATTTCTCTTAGGAAGTGTTCTTGTAGATGACTTCTCCAACTCCAATCCTTCAATTACTTGCGATGTTGAGAATTTGACCTCTTTAGAATCTTCTTTGACTCAGTTTCTATGCCTGTATGTTGAGAATTTGACCTCTTTAGATGACTTAGGAAGTGGTTGACGATTTCTCTTAGGAGTATTCTTTCATTTGTTGGTTGCTGATAATACTCTATATTCATAGATTATGTCCTGTGTGAAGTAAGCTTCACCGGTGTGTGGTAATGATGGTGGGTCGCGGTGGGGACATGCCCTGTGTGAGGACGCTTACCAGTGGGTGTATTAAGGCATGCATGGTTTATTGATATATCCCATGATTGTAAAAGTTTAGAATCCTAAATATTATGACTTGATTATTGATATTAACATCTGTTATCTCATTTCGATCAATGATTATAATACGAGTATCGGTAGCTTATCACTAAGATCTATTCACTCAATTTCTATGCCTGTATGTTTATCTTCATTTTTTATCCCTTTATGTTGTACCTGGGATTTTTATGGTTGCCTATTGGGCCTTAGGCTCACCCTTATTGTTTCTGCATTCATTCGCATGTCATACAGTTGACAAAGGTAAGGGGATCACAAACCCCGACAAAGAAGATTAGCTCTTACGGCAAATCATAGTAGGAGTTATTTTTTATTTACTTTTGTAGTGCTATTGAGTTGAAGGACATGTACTAATGTGTATTGTGGTTTTTTTTATCAAACTTTGTACTGTATTATTGTTCCCTTTAGCTTTCTGCTATTTTGGTATTCTGTGGGCTCTGTTGTCAACCTTGTGATTCTCGGTGTTGTACATATATTTCCATTGCTTTAATTCTTCTTTTTAGTATTATTGTGTATTTATGGGAGTGTATATAAAAGTTGAGCAGGTCGACTCTCCTTATTATAGTCGGATTATGCCCAATTTTTATGTATATCCTAAGTCTCACCTCGGTGTGAGGGGGGCGGGGGCAGGGGGTTCAGTAATAACTATTTGTATTTCCGTCCCACTTAATTGCCCATCTAATCACATTTTGGGCAATGTGAGCGTGCCACATGAGTGGGATTCTTTATAAGTAGAGGATGAGTGGGAACTGCTCTCTTCATGTAGTTATTATCTTTCTCTTTCCTTATTTTCTCCTCCTTCTTCAAGAGAATTTTAGTTATGTCAACCACTGGTGCAGGACCTTCTAAGTATCCTCGTCAGTCGCTGGAGCTGAAGATGGTACTCACTATGGCACCCACGACTAAGTCACTGTGGGAACAAGTACGGAATTTGGAGGACGAAGTTAGGCGCCTCCGAGAGACGGTGTAAAAAACTTCAGGATGAGTATGGTCTGTACTAATGACATCAACCGCCTGCTCCACAACCTGAACAAAGCGAAGCATGAGTTTTGGTACATGAAGTGTGTGATCGGCAATATGTTCAACACATGCAGTGCTATAAGCATCGTATCGTACACTTGGGAGTGAGCACTGCCTACATCTCCTCCAATGATGAAGATGACGATGACGACTACGAGTGATCTTGGCTGCGGTGACCCTTTTGTCATTTTGCTTCTGTTGTGTCGATCCTTATGTTTAGACCATTTTCTTTTTTTTGCTTGTTTCAGGGTGTTTGTAAATGATGAACTGCTATAGTAGCTTCTTTTCCCGTGTTTGCATTGTAATGGACCAAACTTTTCTCCTCATTATGTGTAAATGATTGCTGTCTGGGATTGTATTTAAACTAATCCAAATGTTACTGTTTAAGAACCGAGAGCATGCGAACGGTGCGTTGCACGGAAACTCAGCGTGAGCAAATCATATGTAAATGAGCGAAAATGATTATTAGTATTCCTGTCTCATTTATTTGAGCTCTGTGAGTGGTGTGCAGTTATAATTACATCTTGAATGATGTGATTTCACCATGTGGCAGATCGCATCTTGAATGATGTGATTTCACCATGTGGCAGTCATTGATTAGTTCACACTCTTTTCAAGTAGAGGATGGGATGGGGAACCAGTTACTCCATGTGGATTCAGTTCTCTTTCCTTCATCTCTTTCTCTAATCACAGCAATATTGACTCCCGCCCCTGGTTCATCCAAGAGGGTCTGTTCACCACTAAAGAGAGGGTCAATGGTCAGATCCGAGCCCATGTGAGATCCATTACCAATCAAGTGCACAAGTTAGAGAACAAGGTCATGCATCTTCGCTTCATTGTTAAGACGACAAAGATCGAGGCCCTGTCCCTGACTGAAGTCAACGCTCATCTTCTTCGGAGTCTCCACGAGAAGGAGCTTGAAGCATGGAAATTCAAGAGTGGACTTGGCAACATGTTCAACTCTCTCGGGCATTTTAAGTGATGACCGGTGTGTTTGGACGGTAGCTTGGAGGATACTTCTTTCGATGAAGACAACGATAGCGATGAGGGATTGTGGTAGTCGCTCTCTTTTGTTTTGCCCTTTTTTGACCATGACTGTTGTAGTTGTAACATTTTTCTTTAGATTGTAATAATTGCGCCTTGTAATCTTGCTTCTTTCGATAAATACAAGAAACTATTTGTGTTTTGTTTGGTCTCGTTGTGACTTAGATCTTATTGTAATTGCAATATACGTTGCTACTCAATCCAATTCTACACTTCTAAATCTCAGCGGGCTCGTAGTAACCTACCGGGTCATTTGGTCTATACGCGGGGTTTTGTCAAAAGCTCAAAACCCTACTTAGCTGCACCAATCGAGCGGCAAAGTGGTCAACTGTGTTTGGAGTGACTCCACACTGTTGGCTTATTAAATCTTTCCACTATTCAATGAGTTGACGCGTGTCAACCATGAATTGGTTGAGCACTTTTATAATAAAGAGTAGAGTGTTCATCATCCACATCTTTTTCTCAATCTTTTAGGTGCTCTTGATGCCCCATCCTTGCATCCTTCATGTGCTCGAAGATAACATCCACTACCTTTTGGGTGTTTTACATGCTCATACTGCAGTTGGGATGGAGAAGGTGCTGACAAACAAGTAAGAGTTCCAACACGTCATCTTCAACTTGATGCAGGAGTTAGATGCGACCAAGAAGAGTTGGAGAAGCTCAGGCTTGCATATGATGCTTTGGCAAATGCTCCGAGGCAGCCGAAGAAGGTGCTTGAAGAGGACCACACGGGACTAAGTTGTTGAAGAGAATCTTAGTTGTCATCTCTTCTTTCTCCTTTCTTTTCCTTTTTTTTTTTATAATTATGCAACTCTGTTGTGACCTTCTCTTTTGCAATTAGTGAAGGACCCTTTCTTTTTGGTTATTCCCCCCATTTTCATCTGGTTACTTGTCATGTTTGCAAATGTTGTATGTTAGCTTTGAATTAGTTGAACCTTGCGGGGAGAATCAAGTTTCAGTTATACATCAAAATCCTTAGGACCAAACTGCATGAAGGGGCTGATCAAAACTTATCAGATATGAGTTCATGAAAATCGAGCGGAGGATTGGATCAAACCCTGTGTGCCATTGCTTGCGCTTGTTTGGAACTCAAAGTGATGTGGACATGTATCACCACTCGGCGCATCCTACAATTATTGTAACCGTCGGTTTTGGGACCTCAAGGGGCATGTGTCACCATCCGAGTTCGTTTTGATTTACTTAGGGAGAGCAAGATTCAAGACATCATGGAGCACACATTTTGATCTGAAAACTATTCATCTGCCACATGTCATTCATCCATGGCTTGAAGGTTGGTTTATAAATAAGTGAGAAATGGTGCAAGGACTGCCCATTGTCTTCCCCAAAACCCAGCGTGTGTTCTTTGAGAGTACCAAAAAAAACACTAACTTCTTTTGTGCTCAAATTTCCTACTTTCGTCGTTAGTCCTTATCGGAGAAGGCATGTCTCGATAATCACAGACCTCTTGAGCGAGCCAGTCTTCTCTTACACTTAGCCAATCGGCCGCTACCGGTGAGCCTATGGCAGTCGGTAGCAGAGCTGAGCCGCATGGGCGCCCTCTATATGAGGTTAAGCCCTTATTTGAATTTTCATGCTGTCGCAAAGTTAGTCCCCAACCGGGCCAGCTCTGTGCTTACTTACACCCTTTCTCTTCCTTTTCATCATTGTTAAACCCAACATTGATTTTGTTTCTCATGCTGAATTTGATCAGGAGGAGTTGCTTCATATGTTGAGTTGTTATCTTCCTATTTTACATGAGTTTTGACAACTTGGTTTCACGCAGAGTTTTTAAAACCGCTGAATTGTCTCTTTCTCTCTTCGCAGAGTTTGGACAACTTAGTGAAGATGCACAGACAACTTAGTGAAGATGCACCACCAACTTAGATTTGATTACTCTTTTTATACTGATTGGGACTCTTGTCTCTTTACATTGGCACTCTTTGAGGAACATCATGATCCTGATAGCCAGCTGAGCTCAAGTGACGAGAAGAAGATTCCTGAGCACTACAACCCTCGCAACTCATCGATTTTGGGTACCCATGGCCTTGAGTTGGAGAGGGTAGTCTTGCACCCTGACCCATTACAACTCTATACTATGATCAAGGAGAGTGCTCTCACCATGATTAACCACTTTCCTCTCCGGAAGCCTGTTTATTTTTTTGGGAGCAAAGTAACATGACCAGTTCCTCTGGAGAAGTTCTGTTGGTTGTACACCATTGATTAAGCGTGATTCAATCTCCCAGTCCTAGAACGCCATCCTTCGCTATACTACTTTCAACCTATAACTCATCCCCGCATGATGTCTTAGGATGTCACATCTTTTTACCCATCAATAGCTGCTGAGGGTAGGTTCCTATAGGTAGGTTGCAAGAATATAGGTTCGAGCCACCTCGAGCTCTGAACCAAGGTATTGTCTAGGAGTTGCCTGCTAATGAGGATATGTCATAAGCGGGCATCTTCAGAAATAAGTTTATCAATGCTAACAGGGAATACCATGGACAAAACTTCTACTTTTAGGGGTGGATCTTCTTTGTGCCAAACAGCTGGTGGGATAAGTTTGTGACCCATGTTCTGACTCATTATAAAGGGGATTTATGGCAATTGGGTCTTTATTCTGCTGTGCGGGCTACATAACATGGGCTTGCTACACGTTATCAAAATTTCTTGGACGGTACCAAAGTTGTACAATCTAGATTCTGGTACTTTCTTCACTCCAAAAGGAGAGCTCGGTATAGCTTTTAACAAAATGTTGGCTGTTTCTAGTCTTCCTTTAGGAGAACACTCATATGAGGAGTATGTCCCGAGTACATCCCTACTACATTTGAGCTTGGCTACTTACAGTCCCTTGTCATTATGAAGTATATTGGGAGCAGATGTGTCAATATCACCACCAAGCACTGTATGGATTGAGTGTTGATGCTACTTTGGCTAGATTCCTCCCAATCTGGCTAAAAAGATGTGTTGTACCATATGAGGTAGTTCATCAGGAGGTTTGTTTTCCAACAACGATGTTAGTTTGTGGGTGAAAGTTGGGGATTCTCCTTGCCATGATTTGCGACATCCACTAAGGGTTGAGGACATTGGTTACTCGTTCCTGCAACAATCCTCAGGCCATTATGAGACCTAGAGTCAACTTGCCATATTCGTATATGATAGTCTAGTTTACAGACCATTACTAGGTTTTGATTACGCTAACCGGGAAGGCCAACATAGCTGGTGTTCCTTTGCTGCAAGCATATGAAAGGTCTAAGTGGAACTTCGAGTACGTTGGCGTGATCCAGGCAAAGTTGGACTACTTTAGACACTTTCAGTTTGCCATGTCCTCCCGAAGAGGAATTATGATGCAGTCTTCCTAAATAGATTAGAGGACCGTGGCAACCTTTAGATCGAGCTTCTGCTAGCTACATTCACTTGGTTGATCTACATTCATCCATCCCACCTTGTTCTTTGAATGAACAACATTTGTTATCTCAAACCCTATCTTCCAGGCCACTTTGCCTAACAATTTGGCCATGATCAAATCTTTGTTGGCTGCCCTGACTCGAAATTAAGCATGACAAGAGTTTGGTGGATGGTGTCAGGGTAGGGCGTTATTTGATATTGGGGTGTATCGGAGCTTTGTTTACTCTTACAAGGAAAATGTTGTGCATTATCACCTCATACTTATATTGTGAATAATATAGCACGATGTAGGTGCCGCACTTGAGATACCAGCAGCAATTGTTGTCATGCCTAACTCATATAGACGCCTTTTTCACAAAGGAATCCACAAGGAAGAGTCTCTCGCCAAGGGTTTAAAGGACTACTAAAAGGTGCATCAGTGGGCTGCTCCCCAATCCCCGTTGGATGAATACAGGACGAATAATGAGGGCATCAAGGACTTGTACTGTAATTCTCTTGCCGAAGATCTAGATACACACATCCCTCAAGAGGGAGGTTTTCCTCTGCGCTGCCAGGCTCAGGCGATTCATGATAGCAATGAACCTAACTGCTGTTTTCCCACTGAAGGTATTACCATTGATGATGGTCATGCCTGAGAGCAGTCCTCAAATAGAGGTGACAATAAGTGTAAGAGGAAGCCTCCTGCTGAACCCAATCGATATGTTCCTAAGAAAAAGAAGGAAGAAATACAGAGTGAAGTTCCTGGCATGTCTTCGCTTGCTTTGGAGGCTCGTGAGGAGACAAGAGGGATTCACCTACAGAGTTTCAAGAGCAACCATAGAAGTAGGCAATGATGAAGAAGAGCAGCAATCCCAAGAGGAGGGCAAGGTTGGAGGTATCTGACTTTTCTCTTTCGTATAAGTTGTCTATGTTTCGGCCTTTCACCAATTAACTTGATCTTCTTCTTAGGACTAGCGTATGACTGATGACGAAGGAAATGAGATTGGGGAACAGTTTATCCCCTGAGGGGATGATGCCAGAGGTATGATCCCCTTCACTTTACATTGGATGCATCTATTACTTTCGTATGAGACTAACTTGTTCTACTCTTCAGGAAGTTCGCATATCGCCTGGTTTTCGGGTGACGGGGGTAACAAGGCCAACCTGATGAGGTGATTGATCTTTCCTCAAACAAGAACATGGATGCTGATGCAAAGGGAGCATCCCACTCTTTGAATCATATAGGCGTGTCACCAATTGGGGGACATGCTAAAGTAAGTGGACAACTTTCTAGCCGGGCAGGGCCTCCCAAACAACAAATGCTCAGAACATGTACTGGGAATCCTCCCTATTCAATCCCTGCCTCGGAGGTCCTTGAGGGTACAGAGCCTTCTATTTAACCTATTTGTCTCACTATCGAAGCATTTGAGAGATCTTCATGTGATGAGTTGGCTCCTGGAGAAGAACACGTACGGACTTCCCCGGCTGCTCAAGAAGAAGAAATGCTAGATGTGGGAGACCAAATAGTCATCTCGCAGTCTTATGATAAGTTTTCTATTGTTGACGGGTGATCTATTTTGATTACAATAATACTGAGATACAACTTTTTATTATCTCACTAGTGGAAGCCACTAAGTTGAGGGCACGACTTGGGAGGAGATGGTTCAGGAAGGCGAAGAGGTCCCTTCCTCATTTGCTAGCGGTGAGTTCCCTACTCCATATTTTGATGTTCCAAAGCCTCTTAATATTCATCTTTTTGGTAAACTATCATTTTAGCATGGAGATGAGTGTTCCAGTGTCCCAAGGTCAAGAAAAGAAGGTTGATATATCTGCCATTACTTCCAATGTGCCTGCTCCAGTTGAAGGCATCAACACTAACGTGGACACATCTTCCAACAGGGCAATCACTCTATCCAATGAGTCTCAAGATAGCGAAGGTGCAGAGATCAAGGACTATATGACAATGAAGGATGCCTGGGTGTCGATGCGAGTGGTAATAAGGCAAAGGAACATGCAAGTCTGATCACTGGAGGTGATCTCGCGATGGCATCTGAGACTACACTGACAGAGCATGTCGTGGAGCCATCTTCTAGTGTTGTGGCTTCCCAGATGTTTCCGACTAGTAAGTGTTTAGAAGTTGATGTGCATGAGCCTCGATGGGTCTTTGATATTGATGTTTTGAATCCAATATTGTAGGTATCACTGCAAGTTCTAAGGTTGCGAAGGTGGCTCAGTCATTGATACTTACACCTACAACCATTCTGGGACAACTGCCGGCGGAACCTAATACTTTCGGCAGGGCTCAATCTATGCGACGTCTTTTGATGTCACGATCAAAGGGTGGCTCATCGTCCTCTGCTCTACCTTCTGATAATGTGCTACAATGGGGGGAACCTCAGCCCCTGCTGAAATCGGGTCATCTAGTTCTGTTCTGGGGCTCACTCTCCTAATGTCAACCTATACTGTCGTGCCATTATGCTCACGACTAGTTTTACCACGTCTTCATCCTTAAGCAGATGAGGATGAAGAAGCACCTTACTGGTTCATGGATGACTCCATCGATGACTTTTATAGTGGCATCAGGTGATGTCTCAAGATTGTGACAAAGAAAACTGCCTTTCAACCTAAGTACTTGCTTCAAACCTTGAATAAATGTTTGGATAGTTTTGTGTCCCTATCTCACCCCTCAAGTGATTGCCACTCTTGGAGAAATCTGAGATGAGCTCATTACCAAGGAGGTTGAATGGTGAGACTTGCAGGTGTCAAGTGCTAAACATCTTGCACAAGGCCTTTGTGATCAGTTATCAACTGACATCCAAGGCAAAGAGCTAAGTCAGAGCATGTCTGTTGTATTACTGATCTTAATGAAGCGGAGGTTGAGACAACGTGACAATTGGTCCAACAAGCCAAGAAGTAGCTCAAGTATTGGTAGTCCATACCCGAGAAGGGGATGAAGTGTCTACATGATGCTCAAGTGGACGCAAGATCCTTTGTTAAGAAGAACTCATCATCCAAAGTGAGATCGCACTGAAGGAGAAGGAGATTGCAGAAGCTCAGGCTAAACTTGACAAACACACTAATATGGATGATGCATTGGTTCCTAGTGAGAAGGAGCTGCGAGCTATGGCTGAGCAAATGATATTTAAGGGTTTGGTAGTTTAGGAGTTGTTCCTTTTCTTTTTTTCTTTATCTTTTTCCTTTTTAGTATCCATCTTATCCATCTTTTTGAATGCCGCGCAACTTTGCTTCTGATGTTTATTAATGAAAATGTTTATGCTTGTTCTGTGCATGATACTTGATCGTTCTCATAATTTCTCACAATTCTTGATTAAAGATTCATCGGATACAAGTTTACTACAAAAGGACTCCTCGGGTTACATAAACACTCCCTAACTCATAACTTGACAAAATACCTAACCCTTGGAGAACTCCTATAGCATAGGCAATCAGAGGTAGTAATTCTTCAAGTGCTAGCCATTGTTTGAGAACATTTGTAAATTTCACTTCTATCAACGTGACAATATGTGCCATTCAAATAGACATATTCTATTATGAGCGGTCCTTCCCATTTCTCATCGAATTTCCTTGCATGATCATGAGCATGTCACCATTCTGGAATACTCTCTTCCTAACCTTCGTATTGAATGCCCTTGAGAGTCGTGCTTAATAAAGCTTACTGTTCTGTTGAGTGGTCAACTTCTTTTCATCAAATTCTTTTAATTCATGAAGGCAAATGTTAACATTATCCTCGAAGGTCATTTGTGTTGCCAATGTGGTGTGAAGTGACGTAATTCAGAGTTCTAACAGGATGACGACTTCACACCCATAAACTAAAGCAAACGGAGTGTTCCCTATTAGGTTCCATATCATGGTGCAATAGGCCTACATACACTCACCCAACTTTTCATCCCAATCACATGTTTTCCCCATTATGAATTTCTTCATTACCTTGATAATGGTCTTGTTGAAGGCTTTCGCCAACCTGTTAGCCACTGTATTGTTGGGTGTGGAGGTCATGTCTTCAATCAAGAACTTGTTGCAAAATTACCGGTACACATGAATGATGAACCTAGGCATGTTGTTGTAGACAATCTATTTGGATATGCTGAATTGTATACAACATGGTGTCTAAGGAAATTTATTATATTTTTTATCTTGATCTTCTTCAATAGCACTGCTGCAGCCCACTTTGAGAAGTAATCGGTTGTGGCTAAGAAGAATCGGTGCCATCTGGTGGTTGGCGAGCTGTTTGGGCCAACAATATCCATACCTTATGTCTCAAATGGCCCTGAGGATATGGTCAGATGGAGATATTCTGGTGCTCAGTGGATGATGTTGGCATGATACTGACAAGCAAGGCATTGCTTCACATGTTCCATCGCATCGATGACCATCATTGGCCAATAATATCCCAAATATCAATATCGCTCATGAAGTTTAGGAGCTGGTTTATGAGCCTCGCACATGCCACCATGGGCTTCCTTTACCACCCTTTAGGCTTCCATCCTGGACAAGCACTGTAGAAGTACTCCATTAAATGAGCAACGATAAATTAATTTTGTGCCAGCATCATAGAACCTTGTTGAGCATCATCTCACTAAGGCTACCTACTTCAGATCCTCTGTTAGGATTCTGTGAAGGACATAATTAATAATGGGGAATTTCCAATCTCGACCCTCTGAGATGGTTGTCGTTGTATTGTTCTCAACAACCTTGAGTGCCTTGAGCTCTAGTTTCAAATAATACAAATTTCAACCACCTACCATCACATCTCGATGAGCTCCTAGGGAAGTGATAAAGTGTCTACCAGTCCTACTATTATATCTGCATAAGGATTCTACAATTGTCCTATGTGCGCAATGTTGACTTCATGGAACCCCTTCATCGTTTCTTTGGCTCTATTATAGTATGGGATAAAATCTTTGTGTTTGACCACATCGATCTGCTTGACTATAGGTTGAGAATCACCTTTGGTGAGATATTCCACCCCCAGTTCTTTTACCAATTTCAGACTAATCAACAAAGTGTTGTGTTTAGCCACATTGGTTAGAACCGTGAGACAACCTCATCGGACTCATCGTCAAAGGTCCAATCTGAAGTTAGACTGGCCTTCCCAAAGTATGTCGCCGCTTCATTTTTTAACTTTGTAGGTTAGTACAAAGCACACTTTGTGATGATCTTCTATCTTTTGATTACCCCAACTTGTCCTGACTATGAGCATGTGGAGTGATTTAGTGGCATTCAACAATACCACTTGTTCCAGGGTTAACCTTATCATCAGAGACATTAGTCATACACGATGAGTAATCGAATTAGATAGCTTTACTCATAGCCATTACATTGCCATTAACAGTGGTGTCATAACAATTAGCATTAAAACCTATTACACTAGGTTTGATGAATATGGTGGGAGGCTTGGTCAGCTTCATGCTTGATTCAGGGATGTCTCAAGAATCCTTGATTGTGAGCACATATGCTATGTTGTCATCACAACGGTCATCCTGGTAAAGTCACGCATCGACACAATAACTTTCAAGGCCTCTGCAAGGTCACTCATCCGCAAAGATCTTGGATACGGATATGGTTACTCAAATATATAACTGATAGGTATGGTTATAGATATGGTCTTGTAGGGAAATATTTGGATCTATATCTGAAATATCCGAATACATATTAGTCAGATTCTTACAATAGTTTTAGTTCTTAAATTATGGATTTGAGGTTAATATTGATGATCAAGATGTCTAATCTTACAGATCAAGATGTCTAATCTTAGCTTTCAAATATAATGAACTCTATTGTATCACATGAACAAATATTTTTTTCAATATAATCTAGTTTTCTCATATCTATTTCGTATACACATGTATATCCGGT
>JBAKGM010063239.1:0-14737 GCA_037177215.1 Asparagus racemosus
AGAGAGAGAGAGAGAGAGAGAGAGAGAGAGAGAGAGAGAGAGAGAGAGAGAGAGAGAGAGAGAGAGAGAGAGAGGCAGGTTAGAAAACTATCAAGCAAATAAGCAAAGTGGTTTGTATATATGTAACGTGTATGTTGGATGCATAGCTAGTATAAACACAAAAAAGACTGTATAATTGTATCACTTTACTTCTCTTCATGTTCAGGACACATGCAACATAAGTCTAGACTGAAAATTGAATAGCAGGCAAACAGATATACGTACAAACAACATAGATAATAAGATTGAGTTTGCGCTTATATCATTAGGTGTGATGCATAAACTAGGGTGTGCATCTAACTACTCACAGATTTTTTACTTAGTCATGTTTGAGAAACCTCTCACAGGAACGTGTGTTTAGTGTACCCACTTAGAACGTTACTTGGATTCTTACTTGGTTTTTGTACATAGAACTTGTGTGGACCTAGCCCTCAAACACAATCCCACGCAACACATTATCTATGAGATGTCCAATTTCTTCCAGATAATTAACACACGTGAACTGTTTCATTACCTAGTTATACATGATGTGTTATGCACTAGGCCTAAATAACTCAAAACATGTTTGGGAACATGCCTTATAATCCAATTGGCTTATAATCTACAAATGAATTATAATCTACGTGGATTATAAGCCAAAAGTGGTTAATAAAAATGTTGGATTGTAAGATGCTTTTAGTAGGAGAGTGTTTGGCAAATGGGTAGATTATAATCCATCATTATTATCAAACTGACCAAAAAGGGCATGACACTAATCTAAGCATTAGAGCATTGTTAATACAAATTTTCTTGATAATTTAAATTAAATATATTTTATAACTAATTATAACTTTAATTTTAAGGTATTTATTTATTTATTTATTTATTTACTTATTTATTTATTTGACTACTAATTAATTAATAAAACCAATTTTATAAGAGTTTATCATATTGAATTGAATTTCATTATAATTATTTATTTATTTATTTAATACTTAGTTAATAAAATCAAATTTTAAAGTTTATTGTATTTAATTTATTACATTTATTATATTTTTATAAAGCTTGATGGTATAAAGCTTTTAGCTAAAATAAAATATTATTTAAGAAATAGTAAGTAAATTGACATTTAGTTACTAAAACTATAATGAATAATGATGTTAAATAAAGAACTAAGTATCAGGATAACATAATATTACATAAGACGTTTTGTGCTACAAATGTCAGCATTATAATATTGTAAATGATACTAATCATGATATCCTACAAAGCTAAAGCAATAGCGTCCCGAGTAGCCAAGCAATCAGTGTCATTTATTTCCTTCCCTCAACAAATTCTCCGTGACGATCATTGGCGGAAGGAGTAGTTTCAGTTATAGAAGGTACATAATCTTCGCGTTCGACACTAATAAATGCGCAATCTGAACCATTTTGCCTCACGTGATTATGAATCGCCATAATTCCAAGCACAATATCCCTTTGTGTGTCAATGTTACATCGAGGCACTCTGTCTAGAATGTGAAATCTCTCTTTCCATATCCCAAAAGTTCACTCAACAATATTCCTACATGAAGAGTGCAAGTAGTTAAATCTTTCTCTATGGTTCCTCGGTCCATGATTAAACTCTTGCATGTGGTATCTTACATTTGAACTCTTATAAAGGACCCATATATCCTCGCATGTGTATATATCCTGCATCTGCTAAATAATACTTTTTCCTCTTTTGGTTGAGGAAAATTAAGTTCTAGCCTACAAAGGGCTTCACCGGAAATCTAATTATCATGTGCAGCTCCCTCCCATCCAGCACAAGCAAATGCAAAAAACATATTGAAATCAACCACAACAAGAATATTTTGAGTCAGGTACCCTTTACGGCTGACATTTGTATCTCCTTTCCTTTCGGCAATCCAGCCCTTACATGCGTACCATCAATAGCTCCAATACAATCCTAAAAAAAAGAATGAAAGAACCACATCATTGTCGGATAATCAGAACAATAATATACTAAATATGTAATAATCAAATGAAGCAAACACACATCAAAGTGAGGTAAATATCTCTGCAATTGAGGCTTTGTGACATCCTGCATTCTCATTGTAATTGGGATGAGGCTTGATCATGTCATTAGCTAGTCATGAAACAATCCTCAGAACCGTATGAAAATGACTATTAATGGTTTCACCTGAATGATTAAACATTTCTTGCATTAGTTGATTTCCGACTCCATAGCCACGAATCATTTCAAAAATGCCCACTTGCTCACATGTAGACATCCACCTAGTTGATTGTAATCCATTTTATTGAGTTAGAAAATCACATAAATCTATGAATACCTCCTTCCTCACCCGGAAATCAGCATAACATCGAACATCACTTTCTTGCAATAGTTCATTAATGAATGTTTCATATGTGCGAATGGAAATACAACATGGCTCTTTATGAATGTAATTCATGTAATATGTCTGAATAGAATTTACTGCCAGTTAACACAAAGCCATCCAATCTGAATTCTTTTGCTCTATTTCTTGCCATTTCTGCTTGGAGATCTTCATCTTCCTGTTCACTATCACCGTCACTTGCGGTAATTGTGTTTCTACTAGCATCCCACCCTAACCTCGACTCCCCTCTCATTAGTTGCTTGAATAAGTTCCGATCAGATCTCATGGCACCCCAATGAATTTTTAATTTTTTCCAAGTGTATAGCTCTCCGGTCCTTTCTTTGAATTTAGGGATCTTTCTTCTCCAGACAACTTACTTCATACCAGCTCTAAACCTATTTCCATGCTTAATCTCATCTTCATATAAATCAACAAATGCTAAATGATTTTCAGGTTTCCATTTAGCAGATTTCCCCTCATCAAGTTCTACCTTACATCTACCGCTAGACTTGGCGATATTAGGATTTTGGCTATCCATCTATAAACAACCATTGTAAGCATTACAAAAACTACAGAAATATAGCATAAACAACACACTTCAAATTTAAGTGAAAACTATCTCAAACAAATGAAAGATCTCACAATGACGTGGACAATAAGTTAACAGCACTTCTCCCATTTCATAAAACAAAGATAAGATAAAATAAATAAACGAGCATAGAATTTTATCACTATATATTCCAACTCGGAGTTAAGCAATGTAGTGTTACAATTGATTGTTATGTATTCTTCTCCATCGTCATTTTTGTATAGCTTAGGAGATACAAGAATGAAACTTGAAAATAGAACACAAAAATAATTTTTGCTCTAAGTAAATACTATAGGCATGAGATCAAATCTCTTAATTATCAAAGAAAATAAATCTTATATTTTAACAGTTTTCTATCCATATGGAACCTCTTGGACATGTTAATCTCCTCAACAAACTGTACCAAACACTTAATCCCTTATCCATAAAACTTGGGTAGCAAAAAATAAAAATAAAAATAAAAATAAAAAATAAAAAGCAACAACAACAAGAAGTCAGCATGTATGACAAAATCTAAAACTAATAAGTAATATTGATTAGATCTAACATAAAACATATTAATCAACTTAATATTATCTATCGAAATAGTGATTTTTGAAGAAACGTTTGAGCGTAACTAAGATCCTAAAGAAAGGCCTAAACAAAATGCACTAATTTTGGGTTTGTGACTTCAATTTGAGGAGTTAAAAGTGATGCTTACTGTGAAAAATTTAGGCAAGCAAAAGAAGAAAATAAGGGCAATGGGTTCACTAAATACTTGATAGAAATTGAAAATTGAACACTTTTTGGCAATTAAGGATAAATTACAAAGAATCCGCTAAAGTTTGAGAATAGCAATTGAAAATGGAACACCATAATTACCATTTAGAGAGAGAACCGTGAGTGTTAGGAATTTTATGGAGATTAATCTGCGGAATTAAACACTAAAACAAATAACGGCACCAATGTAAATATCACACGCAAGCAAACAACAAAATTTAACATGGTTCGGCAAATCGTACCTACGTTCACGGGGCAATCTAAAGAGAAATATTCACTATGAATCAAGAGTACAATCCCTCCAAGTTACACCTAAACTTGAGGATTAAATTACAAGAGAAAAATACAGTGTTACCTCTAGGGCACCAAAACCCTGAAATCTCAACTCTAATCTCCATCACCCGCGGAGAAATCAACACCGTACTGTTGACGGTGTCGTCATTTTGAAGATAACGGCGTTTGAATCACTGCAATCGGATAACCGAGTAATCCGGAATCTCAATTTCTCTCTCTTTTTCTCTCATCTAGCCTCGAAATCTGCGCACCCCCAAAACTCTCTATTCTCGGGTTCCTGTACGAAATTAATTACAAGGTGATGGATGTCACGTGCATATAAAGAAATCATGAATTCCTTTTCCTAGTCCAAGTGGGGTCCACCTCCCCATCCACTTTTGTTGCAAAGAAAATGTAACATGGGCCTTTTATTAATTAATGGGCCACATAAAAAAGTATTGGGCTGGATCCCAACATTTTTCCCCCTCCAGCCTAACAAGGAGGTATGCCAATCTGTAACTCCTCATCAAGAATTCATGCTGGCTAATCACCGACACAAATCAGTCTTCTCTCTAGAAACAATCTTCGTTAAATAATCTGTTGGATTTTAATCTATGTGAATCTTCTGTAGATTCAGCTCCTCTTTCTCAATAGCTTCTCTAAGCGAATGATATCTCACATCAATGTGTTTTAACCTGGAGTGAAATGTAGAATTCTTGCTCAAATTAAGAGTTGTCTGACTATCAATGAAAACCTGGTAATTGTCCTGCTGCAAGCCTAACTCCTGTAAACATCTTCTCAACCAAACCATCTCCTTACTGGCTTTTGCAGCTGCAATATATTCCGCCTTTGTTGTAGACAAAGCAACACACTTCTGTAATCTAGACTGCCAAGATACAGCCCCCTGCAAAAGTGAGCAACCAACCTGAGGTAGAATTTCTGTAATCGAGATCACCTGCCATATCCGCATCTACAAAACCTTGTAGTACTGGCTTGGAACCTCCAAAACTCAAACACAATTTGGAACTGCCTTTTAAATATTTCAAGATCCACTTTACACCTTCCTAATGAACTTGTCCTAGATTAGAAAAAAACCTGCTCACAATGCCAACTGCATGAGCTATATCTGGCCAAGTGCAAACCATGGCATACATCAAACTCCCTATAGCTGAAGAGTAAGGAATATTCTCCATCTCACTCTATTCCTCATCTTTAGTCGGGCAAAACTTCTTGCAAAGCTTTAAGTGACCTGCAAGTGGAGTACTAACTGACTTGGCATCTTTTATATTGAATTTATCAAGCAACCATTCAACATATTTCTCCTATGATAACCACAACTTCCTAGCTTTCCTGTCACGAGCAATAACCATACCAAGAATCCACTGTGTCGAGTCCAAATCCTTCACGTCAAAGGATTTAAATAACTCCTTCTTCAGCCCTCCGATCATCGGACTGTCCTGACCAACAATCAACATATCGTCCACATAAAGCAAAAGAATAATGAAGCTAGAATCTGAAGATCTCTTGAAATATACATAAGAATCTACAACTGTTCTCTGGTAGTCATGACTCAACATGAAAGAGTTAAATTTCTTATATCACTGCCTAGGTGCCTGCTTCAAACCATAGAGGCTTTTCTTCAACCTGCAAACCCTGTGTTCTTTTTCCTTCACTTCAAAACCCTCCGACTGCTCCATGTAGATCTCCTCCTCCAAATCACTATGAAGGAATGCAGTCTTCACATCAAGCTGCTCAATCTCGAGACCTAAACTAGCTGCTAACCCCAATATAACTCTAATGGATGTCATCTTCACAATCGGTGAGAAAATCTCATCAAAATTAATGCCCTTTTTCTGACCAAAGCCTTTCACCACTAAACAAGCTTTGTATTTTTTAATCTCTTTGTAGCCATCCTTCTACAACTTGAACACCCACTTGTTTTTCAAGGCTTTTCTATCCTTTGGCAAATCCACCAATTCATAAGTTTCGTTCTTCTGAAGAGACTTCATCTCTTCCTGCATAGCCTGTAACCATCTGTCCTTGTCTTTATGAATTTGTCCCCCCTGAGAGCTCTCTGGCTCCCCCTTTTGTATTAGCAAAGAATACTCTAAAAGAGGATATCTCATAAATGGTTTATGCTCTTTAGCTGATCTCCTAAGCTGTGGCTTTGCAATCTCCTCTTGCTGGTGCTGCTCCCCCTACTGAGGAGTCTCTTGCTCGTGATCATGATCACTGTCTCCCTGTTCTGGTATCTGATCATCATCATCAGCACCATCATCATGCACATGCTCTGTATCTGTAGGATGTAACTGTAATGGAAATAAAACGGGTGTCATATTTGGAATCTCACTAGCAACACTCTCTGACTACTCTACTCTCCCAAGATCTACAATAGTCTGGCCCTCCTGAAAAATCACATCTGCTCGTCTGATAATTTGTCTCTTCTCTAGATCCTATAGCTTTAGCCAAACTCATCTTCTCCATATCCAAGGAAGATGTTAGGAATCGCCCTGTCATCAAGCTTCTATTTTTTCTCTTCGGAATGAGTGCAAATGCCTTGCAACCAAACACCTTCAGATGAGAGTAAGAAATATCTTTTCTGGACCAAACCCTCTTTGGAATATCAAAATCCAAAGGAACTAAATGAGACTTGTTGATTATGTAGCATGTAGTGCGAATAGATTTAGCCCAGAAGTTCTTAGGTAACTTCACCATCTTCAACATGCATCTGAATTTCTCCACAATGGTCATGTTGTACCTCTCTGCAACTCCATTGTGTTGCAGTGTATCGGGCTCTGTCCTCTAATGCCGAATACCATGCTTGGAGCAATAATTTCTAAACTCAGTGGAAATGTACTCTCCTCCATTATCGGTGCACAAACACTTCAACTTCTTTTCTGTCTACCTCTCCACCATGGCATGAAACTGCTAGAAGACTAAAAACACCTAATCCTTTATCCTCAACATGAAGACCCACATCTTTCGCGATGCATCATCGATAAATGTGACAAAGTACTTGTTTTCACCCTAGGACTCCACCTCGATAGGACCACAAACATCGGAATAAATCAAATCCAGAATATTATCTTTTCTTTTAGAAGGCTTACTAAAAGAAACTCCATGTTGTTTGCCAAACAAACAATAATCACAAGGGGTGAGTGACGAACCTTTAGCAAAAGAAATGAGAGACTTCTTTGCCAATACCGGCAACCCGTTCTCGATCACGTGTCCGAGCCTCCTATGCCACAAACTGAGAGGGTCACCATCTTGAGCCACGCTCGAAGAATCATATAAAGCCTTCACTTGAGTCTTGTACAAATTGCAGCATATATTTTCTCTAGCCACCATAAGAGAGCCTTTGGTGATTTTACATTTTCCTCCACCAAATTGAATTTCATATCCCATTCGGTCCAAAGTAAGACCTGAAATCAAGTTGAGCCGCAAATTGAGAATATGTCATACATCCTTCAAGAGCAATGCACATCCGGTATCTGTCTGTAAGTGTATGTCACCAAGTCCCACAATCTTTGAGTAGCTAGTATTGCCCATCTTCACATTGCCAAAGTCACCTACTTTATACAACGTGAAAAGGTCTCGATTGGAGGTAGCATGACATGTAGCTCCTGTATCCACTATCCACTTGAAATTCTGACTTGTAACATGCGTACAGTCTTTTTCCCTAATGATAATTACATTTTTATTATAAAATTATACCTTCATCATCTATCTTATATAAATAAATATACTAGTAATAATTATTTTTACCTTAATTTATAGATTAATGAAGAAATAATGAATAAAAGCCCAAAAGACTCAAACTCTCTGGTTTTCTACCATTTATTGAAGCCCAAATATGAAGACAAAAGAAGGACCAAGAAAGCTCAAGGAGTCATGAAGAAATCGGGTCAAGAAAATCATAAAAAATAAAATTTGCACAAACTAATCGGTCGGCTAGCCGATTGGCCAATCAATCGGCCAACCGATTGGTCAATCAATTGATTCGCAAAAGATTTGGTTTAATGGTTAAAATTTAATGCCTTGGTCTCCAAGTTTCATCCAAGGGTTCTCCTTCATTACTGTAGGCTACACATATGGGTAGAGGGTGAGGGGTTTGAGTGTGAAGTATTTTGTAAAAACTCTATTTGGAGAGGAGTGTTACTCTTAATTGAGAAGACCTTTCAAATTTGTAATTTTTTGTTGCAATTAATAAAAAATATTTTCACTTATTCATATTTTCTTTTCTTCTCTTTGTCTTTACAGTTAGCTGATAGATCTGTCAAAGTCCCTATGGGAGAGATAGAGGATGTTCTGATTAAGGTTGAGAATTTTATTTTTCCAGTGGATTTCATAGTCTTGAAAACACAGCCCGTTTTCAATCCCAAATGTCAAACACCAGTCATTTTAGGAAAATCATTCTTAGCCACTTCTAATGCTCTAATCAACTATAGAACTGGTCAAATGAAGCTGTCCTTTAGGAATTTGACTGCTGATCTCAATATTTTTAATCTAGGAAACCAACCAGCTAATCAACCTCTAGAAATAAATTACATCCAGGAAATTTCAATAGAAGAAGAGGAGAATAAATTATATCTTAGTTTTGAGGAAATCTTTGGTATGGAACTGAAGATTTTAGATAAATTAGATCAGGTCTTTCAGAACGATGAAACATGTTAAATACATGCTTCTTTGATCCAACTTTTAAAGAATTCTTTGCAGATGAGCTTAGATTCTTAGAAAATAAACAACAACTAAATTTTCAACCCTCTGCCATAAATCTTGTGTTTGAGGAAATTTTTAAAGAAGAACTAGTTGTGTTAGGATAAACTTTCATTAATAAGAAGTCTAAGTTCAAATTTGAGGATGAGAAATTTAAAATGCATAACACCATAAATACCTGCCTTCAATTGTTGCAAATATCTTTGAAACCTTTGGAGTATTTAGACTTTAAGCACATCATTTATTATATCATTTTAGATTTCTTTAAAATCTGAGGTAGAATTTTCAGCAATAAGGTAGGATTTGATGTAGAGTACGAGCTTTTCATGATTAATCTTTCTTTTTACATTTTTATTTTTTGTCTTATAATAATAATAAAAAGAATTTACTCTTCTCTCATTTGAGAGTTTCTTGCTCTTTTTAGAAAAAAACAAAGAGAGATATATTTGAAAAGTTTAAAAAAATAAAAACTAAAAAAAGAAAAGAGGGAAAAAAAGAAAAAGAAAGAATTTTGACTTCATCCTCCTCACATCAAAGGTAAATTATAGATTTTTATCATTTCATTATTATTCTAAGTCGACCGAACACATGTAAGTGCTTCATTTCTTATCAACTTTACTTTGTGCATTATAGAGTTTGCATTGAGGACATGTAAAATTTAGGTGTGGGGGTGGGAGCTAGTCAATTTTCTTCTTTATCTTAGTCATTTTCCACTTTATTTTATCTTATTTTATCAATTATTTTCTTTTTTATAGAAATATTGTCACTTGCTAACTTAATAGAGTTAATTAATAATTGATCTATTCGATAAAATTTTAAATTTTCTAATCATTAGTTGGTTTTATACTCAATTTCACCTTTTATGATAACTCTAATAAATTTCTTAAGAAATGATTTTTAAAATAGTATACTTTACTTACGTCTTAACTTTGACTTTTAAATAACCTAATGAAATTTTTGCATGCTTAGCTTGGAGTTGAAATTAATTCTTTAAGTTGTCTAGAACAAAATATTTTTCAAGATATATATACTTACACACACACACACACACACACACACACACACACACACACACACACACACACACACACATATATATATATATATATATATATATATATACATTAAAAAAACTAACTTTGCAAAAGAAGAAAAATGGGCACCAATAAAAATTCTTTTGAAATTCAAGATGGTTCTGTCTTATAAAGCTTAAGTTGACAAAGTAATTAAGCCCAAGGAGTATTTCCATGCTTAATGACCTAAACCCAATTGAGTTAGGATTCATTAGCCCAAAACTCATTAAATTGTCACTTAGAAAGCCCGATGAAGTAAGAACAAAATCACCAAGGAATAAAGAAAAAAATATACAAACAATGTTTTTATATATATTGTTATATTTGTATATATGTCTTGAAAAATAAATTGATTAAGAGACTTGAAAATTGTTTAAAACAGAGAGTTAGTATGTTCTTTTCACAACTTTTAAATTAAACTTTTAAGTTAGACTTGGTTTTGTAGAACTATAATGAAAAGATTTTCCAAGAGATTTACCTTAGAGTTATACATGAAAACGTTTTATTGAGTAAAAACTAACTTTAATTAGAATGTTTAAATATATCAGGTGAATTGATTATACATTGATTTTTTTAATTGGCAAGTTGACCTAATTTTGAGGGTATATTTACTGCAAACCCTCACTAGACTACAACTCGTCCACTAGGCTAACCTAGGGGTTTAAAAACTTGTTGTATGTGCTAAATACAACCGGGATTCCTGCGAAAGTGAGTTAGAATTCTTCTTTCTTTCTCTTTCACTTTCTTTTTTTGGTAGAGGACTAGCAAAAGTTTAGATGTGGAGATATTTGATAATCACATTTTTATGACGAAATTATACCTTCATCATCTATCTTATATAAATAAATATACCACTAATAATTATTTTTATCTTAATTTACAAGCTAATGAAGAAATAATGAATAAAAACCCAAAAACCTCAAGCTCCCTGATTTTCTATCATTTATTGAAGTCTAAATATGAAGACAAAATAATGCCCAAGAAAGCTCACAGAACCATGAAGAAATCTGGTCAAGAAATCAATAAAAATAAAAATCTACTACAAACCAACCAAGGGGCAAACAAATTAGTTTGCAACAGAACATAGATTTAGGGCCGGATTTTAATCCTTGGTCTCCAAGTTTCATCTAAAGGTTCTCCTTCATTGTTGTAGGCTATAAATAGGGGTAGAGGGTGAGGGATTTTAGTGTGAAATATTTTGTAAAAACTCCAATTGGAGAAGAGGGTTACTGTTAATTGAGAAGTCCTTCTAAATTTGTAATTTTTTTTATAATTAATAAAAAAACATTTTCACCCCTTCATATTTTCTTTTCTTCTCTTTGTCCAAGGATGAAAAGAGGATGAAGATGAAAATAAGATGAAGATATGTGTTTGCTTTTTATTCTTTTTTTCTTTTCTTGTATCATATTCTTTTCATGCTTGTTTAATACTTTGTAGAGTAGATTTACATTCACGTCTTTACATTCATATATTTACTTTGATGTCATTACTTTCTTGCATTTATTTTCTTTCTTTAATTTACCTTGAGGCTAAATCCCTCTAGGGAATTACCCTTTTCTAAATATAGAGCTAATATTTGTGGGAATTCTAGAAATTATTTGAAATTAGATTTATATCGCACTTATTCATATAAGACTAAGATTAGCTAAGTGGATCTATTCTAGATTCTTCATATCTTTAACTAATCCTCCATATTTTACATTCTTGATTTTCCTCTTTATTCTTGCTTTTTATTTGTTTGTTTTATTTTTCTTTATTACCTTCTTTATTTTCCTTCATTTTATTCATCATTCTTTCTCCTCTCTCAAACTTATTTTGTTTTATTTGCACTCAGTCATAAACACTCTTTATCTTTCCACTCACAATCTCTTTTTTTTTGCACTCAATCACAAACACCATCTTAATCCCTCCACACTCACTTTCATCACCTTTCTTTTATCACACTCCTAATTATCGCACACACGACATAAGAACCGATTTTGATTAATTCTTACAACACCTTCCTCATGGGATCGATAACTTTTTGTGTTATAACTTGATAGTTGTATATTTGCAACTTTAGGTACACATATATTTACCTATCAAGTTTTTAGCCCCATTGCCGGGGAAGGTGCTTGTACTTAGAATTTTTCAATTTAGTTCTTTGATTTGTGTGTTTTAGTGTGAAGGAACCACTTTGAAGCTTGAAGATTGAAGAATTGCCTTCAAAAGGTTAGGATGTTTTTGCGTGAGTAACTCCTCTTTTTAGTATTTTTAATTCCACCCATTTTAGGTAGTTTCTCACAATTAGAGACAATTAGGATCTAAAAAGGAAAAAATATTTTACTTTGTCAACCATAATAAAAATTCACCCCCACTTAGACATTTACTAACAAGATAATAAATTCAAACAAAATCTCCTTGTCTCACATTTGTTTGATTGTTAACCTTAATTAAAAAATAAAAAATTTATTCTTGCATCCTTTTGTAGTTGCTTTTAATTCCTAGGGTTGCATTGCATATAATAGTAGGAATACATCAAAGTGATTTGAGCATCTTAATTTAGCACTCACTTGAAAATATTCTTAAGAGTAAAAACTCATTATTCACGATAAGGTGAAGGATTTCATCACCCTTTCCTTAGCCCACAAATCACAAATTTCTTACTACACAAACCTAAGCCTTTTAAAAGTCATTAGACATTGGCCTCTAAGGATTCGGGCTCATTAAGAAACAAGAAATTCTTAAGTAAACTGGTTTAAGTTTACTTAGATTAGTTAGTGTCTAAGATAAGATTTAGGGATTGCATAAAGCGTTCTGTAAGGAATGAGGTATTTAATTGATCTCTGATCTCCCTATAGTACTATCCTTACCTGGCTAACTGACAGAGTAAACTTCGATCTTTTCACTAAAGGAATTGTTGGATAGGAGCTGGTCTAGTTGAGTCTAGGTTTAACCCTAGAATTTAAAGTGATTGACATAAGTGATTGCATTGATTTGTTTTAGTTAGGTTTTTCCTTTATCTTTCTCTTTTTTCTCATCATCTTTTTAATCTTTTATTTTTTTATCTCCTTTTAAAAAAACCAACTTGTGTTTTTCTAAGAATTTTTTTATTAAAGAAATATTATAAAAAAATTTGTTTTGGTGTATGCAAACTTGGATTAGGGATAATACCAATCATTTAATCTGTATTGATTCATCTTTTGATACTAACGAAATGGCCAATCCTAATTCACCCGTTCTTCAAGATCTGTGTTACCCAACAAGGATTTCAATCCCGTCTTGCATTAAGCTCCCCGATGTCAATGGAACTAATTTTGAGCTTAGACCGCATTTCATTAACATGCTTCCAAAATTCTTAGGAATCGAAACCAAAGACGCTTACATTTTTATCTCCGAGTTTGAGGAAGTGTGTCTCATGATTAAGATGAGGGACTTATCTGAGGATGCGATTAAGCTTAAATTCATTCCATTTGCTCTTAAGGACAAAGCCAAGAAACGGTTGTATAGCTTACCCACAAATTCTATCTCAACTTGGGATAAATTTATTACTGTCTTTCTGAGGAAATGTTTTCCTATTCACAAAATGGTTAAGCTTCGAAATAGCATTCAAAACTTTAAGATTGTTTTGGGAGAACCATTCTGAAAGTATTTTGACAAATTTACGGATCTCCTTATTCAATGTCCTCACCATGGTCTAGAAAAGTGGCGATTGTCCCAAATCATCTGTGAAGGATTAGATTATTCTTCAAAAACTTCCTTAGAATCAACATGTCAAGGGGATTTCATGAAGAAAAATGCTAATAAAGCTTGAGTTTTTTTAGAGAGTTTATCTGAGAAAATCATGCAGTGGGAACACTGTGATGATGGAGTTTCATCAGTTTCCCAACCCAAATCCAGTGGTTTTTCCTTAGAGACGAACATAGCCTCTGAAGCAAAGATGGCTACAATCATGCGTAGGTTAGAAGCCTTGAAAATCAAAGAACGAGCTCTAGCTCAAATCAATCAAGTTTCTACCTCAGGTTGTCATAATTGTTTTTCTCAAACCCATGTTTTAGAGGAATGTCCCCTCTCAGGAAACACCCAACCACTAGATCAGATAAACGCTGCATTCCAACGTCCTAGAAATGATCCATTTTCTCCAACCTACAATTCGGGATGGAGAAATCATCCTAATTTTGCATGGAACCACGACACTTACTCCGAAAATCAAAACTTCACTCCCACTTCAAACTAACAATTTTCTAGAGGAAACACAATTTCATTCAATCCACCAAACAACTTTCAACAATCTAATCTGCCTTTTCCAAACCAGCATCCTCCTCATCATCAACCCGTAAATCTTCCGAGTTTTGATCATGACAAACGTCTTAGTGTTTTAGAAAAGGGTTTAGAGGCTATGATTAAAGCCTTTACAGAAACCACCAATATGTTAACTCAGTCATCCAACATACTGAATTCCTTCATGCAAACAACTGGCCAAGCGCTCAACTCAAACACTCAAGCCATCGCTAGGCTAGAAATCTAACTTAGGCAACTAGCCAATGCCGTGAGTGAAAGAGAGAAAGGAAAATTTCCTAGTCAACCTGTTGTCAACCCTAATAACACTAGATCAAGCCCAAACCAACCATCTCAAGTGAATGTAGTCCATACATTGTGATCTGGGAAACATATAGATAATCAAGTCAGAATGCCTCCAGATCAAACTTTTTCTCCCATCCAACACACTCTTTCTGATAAAACAACTCCTTCTGATGACCAAGAAGCTGAAACAGAAATTGAGCCTAATCTAGACAGGTATACACACGTTGCTCCCTTTCCAGATAGACTTAGACATAGGAAAAACTCTCCCCAGATAGAGAAAATCCCAGAAACATTCAAACAGGTCAAGGTCAACATCCCTCTCTTAGATGCAATTGAACAAATTCCCTCTTATGTAAAATTCTTAAAAGA
>JBAKGM010063332.1:0-14731 GCA_037177215.1 Asparagus racemosus
GGGAATTTGATCCCGAATCCTAAGCAGGGATAGGTCGACGCCTCACACGCATCGCCGGGTTAGTCTTCCCGTAAAAAAAGACGAAGTCTACGTATTCAATATCGTAGCATAAAGTCTAAAAGAGTTTTATTCTTTTAGCACAACGTCACGTACAGAACAGGTTATACAATCCGCACGCTAGCCTGATTCAAATGGTAGTCAGTAAAGGCACGTCAAATCCGTTAAGGGTTGGGGGTTAGCCAATAACCCTAAAGTCAACGCCTAATATGCGTTGCCGGTTAATTCTTAACCGTAAAGAGAGTAACACCGACATATTCAAAAGTGCGGCGGGTTGTCATTAATGACACCAAAATCCACACCTTAGACACATCAGGAATTTGATCCCGAATCCTAAGCAGAGATAGGTCAACGCCTCACACGCGACGCCGGGTTAGTCTTCCCGTGAAAAAGAGGAAGTCTACGTATTCATTATCATATCATAAAGTCTAAGAGAGTTTCATTCTCATAGCACCATGTTACGTGCGGGACGGGTTAGACAATCCACATGCTAGCCCGATTCAAACAGTAGTCGGTAAAGGCACGTCAAATCCGTAGAGGGCTGGGGATTGGCCAATAAACCCAAAGTCAACACCTAACACGTGTTGCCGGTTTAGTCTTTTTCCGATTGAAGAAGACACCAGAGTTCGATTCTGAGAAATTTTATCCTGAAGCCTAAGAAGGGATAAAGTCAACGCCTAATACACGTTGCCGGTTAATTCTTAACCATAAAAAGGATAACGCTGACATATTCAAAAGTGTGGTGGGTCGTCGTTAATGACACCGAAATCCATGCCTTACACACGTGGGGAATTTTATCCTGAATTCTAAAAGGGATAAGTCAACGTCTCACACACGTTGCCGGTTTAGTCTTTTTCCAATTGAAAAAGACACCAGATCCGATTCTGGAGAATTTTATCCCAATGCCTAAGAAGGGATAAAGTCAACGCCTAATACGAGTTGCCGGTTAATTCTTAACCATAAAAAGAATAACGCCAACATATTTGAAAGTGTGGCGGGTCATCATTAATGACACCAAATTCCACACCTTACACGCGTGGGGAATTTTATTCCGAATCCTAAGAAGGAATAAGTCAGCACCTAAAACGCGTTGTCAGTTTTGTCTTTTTCCAATTGAAGAAGACAGCAGAGTTCGATTCTAGGGTATTTTATTCTGAAGCCTAAGGAGGGATAAGTCTACGTGTAATACGCGTTGCCGGGTAGTCTCTTGTCCGTAAAAGAGTACCAAGCCTATGTATTCGACATCATAGCGCCAAGTCTAAGAGAATTTCATTCTCTTAACACAACGTTACGTGCGGAACGGGTTCAGAAAATCTGCACGCTAGCCCGATTTAAATGATAATCGGTAAAGTCTTATCAAATCCGTTGAGGGCTAAGGATTTGCTAAAAATCCTATAAATATTGTGGTTAATTATTTCTGACAAAAAAAAAGAATCATAATAAGTAGTAAAAAGGAGGAAACAAACAGATAGAGAATTTCATTCATCAAAAGATTTCAGGGGGACACATTTGAACAAAGTTATGATAACACATCCAAATAAAAAATATGTCCCAAGATTGAGGCGAAGATTTAAGTTTGTTCGGCACAATCTAACACCATGAACGATTCGAGCTCAGCTTGGAGATCAGCTAACTATTTCACATGGTTTGCCCGGACCTGAGCCTTCGCTTCCCTCTCGAGTCTCTCTTCAGAAAGCCTAGTGACAGAAGCTTCCTCTTCACGCTGCAGTGTATGAAGGGTTCGCATCGTTTTCAAGAAGGCGCGATAGACATCGGTGCTCTCACGCTTGAGGTCCTCCAGGGTTGATCGCTTCTTAGAGGAAGCAGTAGGAGTGTGAGTGCCCATTGCACATTGCAAGAGATGTTGCCGCTCACACAGATTCATGACAATCGCCTCTTGCTCTAGTATGCATTGTGCTCGAGCTTCGCGTTCTCACATGATCTTAACTCGAGCTTCACCTATGAGGTGCCACACCTCGTTACATGTTTCGAAGAAGGTCAGCCTTCCCGCACGAAGCGCGAGATCCTCCCAGTGAACAAGCTTCTGGTCGCAGCACAAGGCTAGCTGAGTACATCCCACACGTCGAACTTCCTCCAGGCAGCCTGCTAGGAACGGGCAGAAGTCCGCGTAAAGCCCTCACACCAATAATGGAGATCGCCTGTTTTAAAGCATTCTCTAACCGCTGAAGGACGCCCCTCACGGTATTGGAGTCAGGCTTAGCAAACCCCTGATCTGGAACAATCATAGCGAGAGGTTGAATCTGAGGGAGGGGTCCATCGTGGTCGACAGATGGGTTCCATCTAATGCTAGCCGGATCAAGAAAACCAGGCTTGCATTGAGGTTGAGGAGTGAACGACTCTGGTGCGAACAGAGGAAAAGTAAAAATGGCAGGGTCATCACAAGTGGAATAGTGGTCACCGCGACGCCCATCAACCGCATGGGAAGGAAATGCTCCGGAGGGATACTCGACTGAAATAAAAAAAATCAGGATGGGTTAAACTCAGTTAATAAAAATATATATATGAGGCATCAAACTCATCTTGCAAATCTGTGAGATAGAGTCATGACCTTATGACGTGAGAGCCGACGTCAGATGCACTACGGTTGCAGGGCAATATACCCCATCACACAAGGTAACGGGATATCCCATCTGGCCAACTGTGGTACGTCACGGAATCGTTCCCGTCAATAGCCGGAATATGAGCGTCGATCCTCACTAAGGAAAAATCAAGGCCATGTGATATACAAATGCAAGCCGTGAGTATAAAAAATATATGAAAAGCTCACCGGCGAACAACGGAGGTACGCCCTCACGTGAAGGGGTAGACGGCTGGCCCCTCGGAGCGTGTGATCTTCCCGACGACATGCTAACCTGCACAGAAAATATATATGTATCAGATGCAGGTAATAAAAAAATGAAAAAAAAGACAAAACTATGATCTCGACCAAGGTTGAGACTGAGTCTCGGCCAAGGCCGAGAACTGTCTCAGCCAAGGTCGAGACTGGTTCTCGGCCATGGCCGAGACCAAAGTCTCGGCCAAGGCCGAGGCAGGTCTCCCCTAGCCGAGACCAACCAAAGAAAACAAACAAAAGAAAAAAAAAGAAAAGAAGAAAAAAAAGACAAGAGAGAAAAAAAAAGGAAGAGAAACAAGAAAAGAAAAGAAATTTTTATCTTTCAAAACCCTAGTTTTTTGCTTGTACACATACCTCGAAGTTGAGAAAGATGAAACGACGCGAGGCGAGAAGAAGACAAGCAAAAAAAAGGGCCGGCCTGATAGAGGAAGAAAGAGGGGAGGAGGGCTTTTTATAATAGCCCTAGATGGACCCAAGCCTCTTTGAATAAGGACTCTTATTTGACCATGAGTAGGAGTTCTAATTGGGGGCCAACTGGATATCCACATGGCACCAAACCAGCCCAATAATTGGCTCATTCTCTCTCCCACATATTTTGAACGATTCTGAAGATTTATTCAGCAGGATAACACTTCATGAAGGCCACTCTACACCCGGCTTAAATTATTCAAGCCTCAATATACTCCAAAAAGGTACACGAGTATAAACTGTTTCCTATTTTGTCAAGAAGTTCCCAGAGGATATTTCCATAAAAGAAATATTTTTAGGGATAACTCAATGAACGCCAATGAAGCACAAAAAATATATCGATGCTAATCAATGCGTCGCCAACAAGGAAATTCGCGAATACTCCAAAAAAGGTACACGAGTATAAACTGTTTCCTATTTTAGCTGAGAAGTTCCTGGAGATTATTTTCATAAAATTTTCTTAAGGATAACTCGCCATCCTCCAAACGGGCATATGAGAATAAACTATTTCCCGAAAACTCCAGCAAACATATGAGTATAAACTGTGTTGATGCCGGACAAGGCATTTCATATCAAGAAAATTCCTCCCGCTGTGAAAACAGTTTCCTATTTTGGGTCGGGGAGTTCCCCGAGGATATTTCTAAATATTCTTAGGGATAACTCGATGGATGCCAACGAAGTGTATCGATGCCAATCAACACGTCGCCGTCGTAGGATTCGCCTATCAATAGTTTGAATCCGGGTAAAATTGGACGCCGGTCAAGGCGTCACACTTGCCGATTGGAGGTTAAAATTCTCCACATATTTTGACGCCAGTCAACGCGTCGCAATGAAGAATTTCCCGATCAATTGAGGAGTCTCGTAAAAGGTTTGATGGTCAGTTGAACGACAACTCACCAACACGAGTCAATAGCAATTGAGCTCAATCAGTTACAGTTCAAGATTTTGACAACGGTCAGGCAATAAATGCAGCACCGTCATACCTTCAACTATCCTACAAAGAACTAGAGAATTTGAAAGGATTGGAGGAATCGAGTATTAAAGCTAATCTCAAAAAAAATTTATTCATCGACTTTAGGTTGAGATCGCGACAACGGTCAAACAAAAAGTGCAGTACTGTGATGCCTTCAGAAATCCTACAAAGAACTGGAGAGTCTGAAAGGATCGGAGAGATCAAATGCCAAAGTTTTTCACAAGTCCTGTCACGCCGGCTGAAGGGTGAAAGGCTTATCATATCCAAAGTATCCCAGCCCCATCAAAAAATTGAGACTAAGACACTTTGGAGGGGGTATCTGTAGGAGTTAAAAATCGCTTGTTAGTACCCGAACTAGACTCGTGACGGTGGGTTTGCAACCGATGATCCATCAAGCAATGCGACCAAGAGACGCTGATGACGTAACGGCGCTGCAAAATGCATAAAGTGAGTCAACGAATGAATGAAGTGAGTCGGCAAGGCGTACAAGTCAACGAAGTGATGTATCGTGGAATAAATCCAACGATGAAGCTTCAGGTCTACGAGATTCAATGAGGCAAGTCGATCGGACTTGAGCGTCGACGAAACGGAATTAACCGAACTCAAGCGACGACGCTACGCCGATCGAATTCTCAAATGATCAACTGAGTCTTGCTTTGATGCAATCGGATGAAAACAAGTTCGGACAAAATGGCGATGAGATCAGGAGAGAAACAACACTGGAAAAATGACGGAAACAGGCAGAACTGTGCCTCGGCCTGGCCGAGACACCATTTAGTGTGTCCGCCAAGGTCGAGACACCTCATGGTGTCTCAGCCTAGCCGAGACACCTAAGAGATGTCTCGGCCATTTGGCCAAGACACCTCATGGTGTCTCGGCTTGGCCGAGACACTTAGAGGTGTCTCAGCCATTGGCCGAGACACCTGGCGTCTTGACCGGCCCGAAGACCCCCTTCCCCTATAAATACCCAGGGGGGTCTCAGTTGTGAGGGGTTAGAAAATTGGAGAATTCTTGAGAGCTCTACTCAGCCGTTTGCACATATTTGAGCACCGGCGAAGTAGAAAAGTCAGATCCACGTCCCGTGCGAGCGTCGAACTCGTCCACGCCAGATCTACATTGCGAGGTAGGGAGTTGAGCTCAGATCTACAACAATCCAGGTCGGGTTTGCGGATTGACCCTCTAGGCTAAGCTTCATCTTAGTCTCATGGTCCAGCGCGTGACTTCTCTTTGTAGATTTCACCCGCTCCGGCGATCACCTCCTTCGTGAGTTGATCCCCGTCGGCGTTTATTTCCTTCATGAAATAAACCCCTTAGATCCACAGATCCAGAATCTAGATCTCTACTTGGATCGGGATTACGCGGTGATCCACAGACGAAACAAGTCCTCGTCACAGGCAAAGATACTCACGCAAGTGAGGATCTGATAAATGGATCCCGCGTTTGTTCTAAAAGCGTAAAGTTGTAATCTTTTTATTCGATTTTCATTGTAAGCCTTATAAAAAGGTGATCTTTTTATTTGAATTTTGTTTGTAATCCCATAAAGGTGTAACGTGTTCAAATCAATGAAAATCGAAGCAACTTTCGTGGTGAAGAAGCTGGCGACCACAGTGGGAGCCACCGGCCTCAGATCGGAGGTAGTCGTACCGCAGCCGCAGATTCCAATCCTAGTGGAGGAAGAGGTCGAGTTCGAATTCGACAAGCAAAAATTTGAGGAGTACCTCTCCTCCTCCAGATCCAATTCTCCCCGCCGCTCCAAGAAGGTCTCCACTGCAAGGAGAATCTGTTGGGCCTCAGATACAGAGTCCCAAGACGGCGAATCTAACCCCGCTACCGCCGGTAGCGGCAAAATTTCCTCGGCGCCCGAAGCCCAAGTTCCTCCGGCACCCGAGATGACCGCCGACGACGCACCCGCCATCTCCAAGCGAGCTCGCCAAAGGCGACGACAAAGCATGGTCCGCAAATTCACCCAAGCCATGCAATCAATGGATGGGATCCGCTACGAGGCAGATCTAAGATCCAGACCGACACAGAGGCTCTAGCCTCAAGTGACCGATGGTCCCTCTAAGCCGTTAACTAATGACTGGGTCTGAGTCAAACGGAACCGTTCTACACTTCAGGAGCGCATCCGAAAGCGACGCGCGCTCCTCGCGCAGGCACGAGCTCTGGTGCAGCAAGCTCGTGAGCTGAAGAAGGAAGTGGCAAAGAAGCCGCCGACGCACCGCCAGGTTTGGAGGCCAAAATCTAACGGCACTCCAGCTTCAGCAATCACGGCGTCCAAGCCCAAAGCCGCCGACACTCCAAATCCTATCCCGGCACCTAGGCCAAAGGCTGCGGGCACCCCAAGCCTAGGTTCCCAGGTGCCCAGACCAAAAGCTGAAGGCGCCCGACACCAATCGTTCTGGCACCCAGGCTGAAATCCACGGGCGCCCCAATCAAATTCGGCTCAGCACTAAGGTCACCTCAGATCTGCGCGTCCAAATCTTTAGTGAAACCAACTCCTGCCATGACCAGCAAGCCAAGCATCAAGGAGTGCCTTGGTCCACTGAGGGAATCACGGGTCACTCCTTGTGCAAGAGGTCGAACCCACCTCAAGGCCTCTCCAGCTACACCTACCAGACTCAGAATCGAAGTCCGAGAGTCTGCCGAGACTTCACGCCCACACAGGAATGCGAGTTAGTTTTGGCAGCTTCGATGAAGCAGACCGCCCTCAGAAGGAGACGTTTTCGTCTGACGACAATGACGTTATACCTGAGAGACCGCACCAACACACGATGGGTTGCTACAGCAATTACGCCAATGAGTTGTACTATCATGCTGCAGGCGCGAGGAAATCCCAGAAGAGGAGCTCTCCCGAGAAACCAGCACAGTGCCTCTGTTCCAGATTGATTAAGGCAGTGTTGTCAGAATGTAGCTGCCACAGGTCAACTCTAGAAATGGTATCCGTCTTCAATAGACTGGGTGACAGCTTGCCAAAGCCTAGCCCCAGACGGTTCCGCAAGAAGAAATCAGTGACTCGAGGCGATGAATTGCCCAGAGTTACTAATAACATGACAAGCAGAGGAACGTCGAGTCACACTGGTCCCCAATCATCCGACCGGTTAACTCGGTTGGGTACCGGGATGATTCGATACCCCCGTTACGACAAAATCTTGAAGGGATTGCTGTCAGAAGATGAAGTGTCGAACGCTGCCTCAATAATTACTTCTGACAATACTGTTTCCAGCAAGGGACAACCCCAGGAAACATTCATGATCAGTGCCGAACAAGTGGCCAAAATGCTCGAAGCAGCGATGGCCAAGCAAAAAGAGAACTTTAAGTTCAAGATGGAGATGGCCATGCAACAAATACGAGAAATGCATGACCAGCAAATCTAGATGCTGACGAACCGTCAAGGCGAGACCAGTCGTCGTAACAACATCAATCATGTTGACAGCGACTCTGACGAAGAAGATCATGGTGTGAGACAATCCCCTGAAGAACAGAATGTAGGGGGTGCCCAAGAGAATGCTAGTGGCAATGTGACCTCTGAAAATGAGAAGATCAGAGACCTTGAGAGCAAGATCAACACACTGATCTCCGCTCAAGAGGTAAAGAAGACGGGAATACCATGTCCATACCCCAGAGAGTGAGAATCGATCCCATATCCGTCAAAGTTCAGCTTGATCAACTTCACGCTGTTCGACGGAAAGGGATCCCCCTCTCAGTACTTGATTTACTTCAAGTCTCACTTGGGGGTAATTTCTGAAAACGAGCTCCTGATGGTTCGGTCATTCGTTAGCACCCTTTGGGGGGCTACCTTCGATTGGTACCGCCATCTCAAGCCGGGCAGTGTTACAAGTTGGGATGATATGGAGTCCCTATTCCTCTCTAATTTCTTCGTTGACGACACCAAGATATCTATCGGGACGTTGCTTGATGAAAAGCAAAAGGACGGAGAGACGATGGACACCTTCGTCAAACGATTTCGGAACAAGGCGATGAACTGCCGGGATCCGATTATGGAGGAATTTATTCTCCAGACTTACCACAACAACTTATTGCTAGATGAGCTTGAAGCGATGGGAACGGCGCCCTCCACTACATGGAAGGATCTAAAGGTGCATGGCGAGCAAGCCGAGTGCTTCCTGAAAAGGAAAAAGGCAGAAAGAGGCCAACCGGCCACAGAAGCCCCAAAACGCATCTTTGCTCCGCACGGTAAGGGAAAGGAGCAGGCTAGAACGGCGGTCGCAAACCAAACGTTCCAAATGCAACCCCAATAGCAGCCGCAACAGCGGGCGCCGCAGCAGTCACAGTCACAGTGGCAGCAAGGGACACAGAAGCAAAGGCCTTCAGAGCCGAGATTCCTGAAGTCCTATTCTTTTAGGGATGACGAGATTCCCGGCCTCTTCAACTACTTGGTGGAAAATAACAAGATCAAGTTCCCTCCGATTCAGAATCAAGAGGAAGCGAAGAGGACCAATGACTCGAGGTATCGTGTTTACCACAGGGCGGTCCACCACCCCACCAAGTTGTGTTTTGTCCTCAAGGACAAAATCCAAGCCTTAATCGATGTGGGGGTTATTACAATGAAGTCGGCCAAAGAAAAGAAGGTCAAGGCAAATGTAGTGTCCATCAGCTTCGGTTCAGTGCCTTTGACGTGGTTTGAACCCGAACCTATGGTAAAGGTGGCAATAAAGACGGTGAATGACGATCCGCACAAGCAGTGCCAAAAAGGGCTTGTACCACATATAGTTCCAAATGGCGAAGTTTTGTGGGTCCATCTAGACCTACTTGAAGATGATCAGTGGGTAGCCTCCTCTTCATCCAAGAAAAGGTCAAAGGGAAAGGGAAAATTATGCCATGCTGCCTTCACAGTCTTAGAGGGAGATGATGAGCGGATGGTGACATTCTAATTCTCAGAGGATGAACCTGAAGTCCACGCTACCAGGAGCGGACACGAATACCAGTACAAGTACCCGGAAGTTCCCGATCTGAATGCCAAGACACTGTCAGAGCTGGGGGTAGTAGCAACTCCACTCACCCACGTCGAAAAGGCACAACAGGTAGCTGCTAAAGAAGCTACGACTAAATCGAAGGAGAAGCAACCACAGGAGGTTTAGCTCCCGAAGCAGTCTCGATTTAATCGCCCGATTGGAGGAGACAAACCGAGAAGCTCTAACTCCCCATACCGCTTCAACGTGATGGCTTAGCTGGCAAACATACCTGTGAGAATCACTCTCTACGAGCTTCTGCGACTATCCAAAGAGACCCAGGAAGCCCTACAAGAAGCCCTGGCTGATTCGGAGGTCTTCCTTACCCAGATCAAGCTAACTCTCGAGGAACCAGAGTCATCAACGGCCCAACATTGCAACCCGACTGCCAAGCACCTCCCCTGCATCACCTTTACTAAAGAGGACATGCAGATGAGGAACTCCAAACATGACAGGCCACTGTACTTCATCGGGTATATTGGCTCCAGTGAAGTTCACCGGATCCAAGTTGATCCGGGTTTCACTGTGAGCATCATGCCCCTACGGCTCATGTACAGTCTCAGAATTCCTGCCAGTAAGCTGGCGTCAACTAGCACAGTGATCTACAGATTTAACACCAGCGGGTCTCGGCCACTTGGTAAAATCCGAGTCAAATGCCAGATGGGAGAGTTGCAGTCCGAGGTCACGTGTTATGTGATTGATGCCGAGACTTCCTATAACTTATTGTTGGGTCGACCTTAGATCCACAATAACGTTATAGTTCCCTCCACTCTTTATCAGTGTCTAAAATATGTAGACACAAATAATGAAGTCAAGATGGTGGTCGTGGACAAACAGCCGTTTAAGGGGGATGAAGAATTATTTCACTAATTCCATCCTCTACGGCAATGAGTCCGATACTGAATCATCAGCCCAAGGCACGGACAGCGGTGGAGAAGCTGATACCGAAGCCGGGCTTGATTATCATAGTGGGTTTGTTCTGAATGACATTGTACTCCTTGTAATCAATCTTGACGATGAAGAATCGTCGGATGAAGGTTGTAATTGGCAACTTGCTGACGAATCAATAAAAGATAATTTAGAGTACTCATTGTCTTTGACCGATGTAATCACAGGGTTAAACAACGATCTGGATTTGCATCTACCAACATGGTCGTCATGTACAACACAGAAACAGTTTCAAGACTCCTTTGGGATGACACTCATCATCCCAGGAAGATCAAGTAGTGAAAAAGATTTGATCTACAGAAAAGGAGATGCAGTCCCGACGCCGAATCACTTCTTAGAGGAAGATACCTATGACAACGAGTCTGTACTCCTTGCATTCAGATATAGTCCAGAAACACTGGATATCATGAAAAAGTGGGGGTATAACTTGGCGCAAGGAGGAGGTCTTCGCTTCGGACGAGGTCCTCAGGTCCTGCCAAAAGCAGCCTATGTCCCAAAAGAATAGCCTGATAATTATTATGCATTCAGGAGAGGATTGGAATACGAATTCTCCTCAGAAGATGAATGCTCTTGGTTAATCGACAACCACTCACCCGATGAAGGAGATGGACATTCATCCGATTCATCTGCTTGGGATTCTAATGTCAGCCTGGATGAGGTCTTCAAGGTTCTGATGGTCAATATGGCTATTGCCAACCCGAGCACCATCCAAGACGACGAGGAGATGCCAATATGGGAAAACCCGTGGATTCATCACCTCAACTTACAGTACAGGGACCGGTTTGAGCAAAGAGAACCCCTCACTGAAGATGTAGTCGTCCAAGTCAATATAGGCGATGAAGCTATCCAAAGCCAATTTTCATGAGCAGTAGTCTTTCCCCAGAAGAAAAGGAGGAATTGATCGCCCTTGTTAGGGAATATATTGATGTGTTCGCTTGGAACTACAAAGAAATGCCAGGGCTAGACCTAAATGTGGCAACCCATTGCCTCAAAATCAAGCCGGATGCCAAACTTGTTGAGCAGCAGCAAAGACGGTTTCGTCTAGAAATTATGGAGGTAATCGTGGCAGAAGTAAAAAAGCTCATCGAGTCAGGCTTCATCGCGGAAGTGCAACATCCCGACTGGGTAGCGAATATTGTCCCGGTACTAAAGAAGAATGGGACGATCAGGATCTGCGTCGACTACAGAGACCTGAACGCCGCTTGCCCTAAAGATGATTTTCCTCTCCCAATCACTGACGTCATTATCGACAACACGTGTGGGTTCGAGAGAATGTCCTTCATGGATGGTTTTTTAGGTTACAATCAAATTAAGATGCACCTAGATGACACCAGACACACGGCATTCAGAACACCACTCGGTATATTCTGCTACACGGTCATGCCGTTCAGTTTGAAGAACGCATGTGCCACGTACCAGCAGGCAATGATGAAGATTTTCTAGGATCATCTCTATAAAATGGTCGAATGCTGCATCGACGACTTGGTTGTGAAAAGCTGTGACAAGAGTGATCACATCAAAGATCTTCGAACGATGTTCGAGCTCATGTGAGCTCACCAGCTAAGGTGAAGGCAAGTTCCTCGGCTTCGTCGTCACCAATAAGCACATCAATGTCAACCCTGATAAGGTGAAGGCAATTCAAGATCTGCAACCTCTGAGAAATCTGAGAGAAGTCAGGGGGTTACAAGGGCAATTGACGTACATTCAGAGATTCATCTTGAATCTATCCAGGAAGTGCTAGCCATTCTCTAAGTTGAACAAGAAGGGCATGTCGTTTATTTAGGACGACGTTTGTCAAAAGGCATTTGAGGAGATCAGAGCGTATCTTGCGAAGCCTCCTGTTCTTATTGCACTGCAGTCGGGTAGGCCGTTCCTAATCTACACCAAGGCAACAGACCACTCGTTAAGCGCTTTACTCGTGCAAGACGATGACAGTGGTCACGAACAGGCAGTATACTACCTGAGTTGAACATTAGTCGGTGCTGAGTCTCATTATCCAATGATCGAGAAGCAGTGCCTTGCATTAGTGTTCGCGATTCAGAAGATACGACAGTATTTAGTTGGACAGACGATTTATGTTATCTCCAACGTAAATCCGGTTCGAATATCTATGACCCAGCCATCCTCCATGAGTTGGCAATTGGCGAAATTGGCCTTGCTTTTGTCCTGATACGACCTGCACTTCAAACAATCGAAGTCGGTCAAAGGACAAGCAATTTGTGATCTTTTGGCTGCCAACCCAATGACGGACGCAGTCGAGCTATACGATGACCTATCGGATGAAGCTCACGAAGTCAACACTACATCGCACCAACAAATATAGTGGTTGTATTTTGACAGAGCTTCTCGAGCTACTAATGTGGCAAGTGCCCGTGGATATTCTAAGATCTCTGCTGGAGTCGGAGTTGTCTTAGTTTCTTCAGGGAAACATGTTATGCCCCGAGCCTATTCACTCACCGAACCATGCTCCAATAACGTAGCCGAATACAACGCACTACTCATCGGGCTTAGTTTCGCCAAAGAGCTGGGGGTCGAATATCTCGAAGCGTACGACGATTCACAACTAATAGTCAAATAGATCCGTAGAGACTACGTAGTCAGGAAGCCAGATCTGGTCCCTTATCACCAAGCAGCCATTGAAATGGCAGACTCATTTTAAGAGTTCTTCATTGAATATATCCCGCGCCTTCAAAATGCTTACGCGGATGCATTGGCGGCGTTAGTAGTATCACTAGCACAACCTCCCGAGACTGAGCAGTTAGTTATAGTCAGGACTCATCAACTATTCGTACCAATATATGATGAGGTACAGAGAGACAAGGGGGTGGTTACTAAAGAGTACACACCACCTAGGCTTAATTAGCTTGAGATTAGCGCTTTCCTATTATCGACTATGTCCTGCATGGTATTCTACCAGAGGACACGAAGGAAAGAGAATCCATTTGACGGAGAGCCCCAAGGTTCTTCTATGATACGAAACCTAGACGTTACATCACCGCGTGTACGATGGCTTATTACTCCAGTGACTTTCGAACAAAGAGGCGGAAGAGGTCCTTAAGGAAGTGCACAGAGGTGAATGTGGTGCACACCAGCCTGGTCCGAAGCTCTATGATTGTATCAGGAGAATGGAGTATTTCTTGCCAACAATGGTCAATGACGCGATCGAGTATGCTCGAAAATGTCACATGTGTCAAATTCACGCAAACTACATACATCAGCCTCCGAAGCAATTACATCCTTCGGCTACATCCCAGCCATTCGAGATGTGGGGAATGGACATTGTGGGTCTTATTTTTTCTCTGTCGGTCAAAGGTGATCAGTTTATTCTAGCAATCATCGACTACTTTTCCAAGTGGGCTGAAGCAATCCTGCTAAAAGAAGTGAAGACGAACAACGTCGTCAAGTTTATCAAACACCATGTCATCTATCGACACAGTATACCAAGACAGATCGTGCATGAGAACGGTCCTCAATCCATCAGCAATTCCTTCATCAGGTTTTGCGAGAAATTCAAGATTCAAGACGTCTTGTTGACGGCCTATAATCTAGCTGCAAATGGATTAGCTGAAGCGTTCAACAAGATGATTATCAAAATTTTGTTGAAGCTTGTGAAGACTAACAAGTGAGACTGGGATGATAAGCTTGGAGAAGCACTCTGGGCATATCGCACCACCGTACGAACGCTAACCAGAGTGACATTATACTCCCTGGTCTACGGATGCGAAGTAGTTCTTTCGCTGGAGATACAGATTCTGTCACTTGGCATCGCCCTCGCAACGGAGATGACGATCGAAGAACAGCATCAGAAACGCCTCAAGGAGCTCGAGATGTTGGATGAAAAGCTCCTGGAGACTCAACAACGCATTGAGTTCTACCAAGCAAGAATGTCGAGAGCCTTCAACAAGAAAGTACGATAGAGGAGTTTCAAGAAAGGAGATCTGGTTCTCGCTGCACACCGACCGATAATGCTCAACTCTAAAAAGAAAGGTAAATTCGAACCCAAATGGGAAGGCACGTTTGTAATAGAGACTGTCTATTCTAATGGTGCATATTGTCTAATTACTCAAAATGGCGACCGACAATCAATGCAAATAAATAGAAAGTTCCTGAAGAAATACTACCCTTAGTATCTTTAGGATAACCCGTTTCAACGAGAAGTTCGTCGTGGGATATTTCACCCACTTTCCTCGAGGATAACCCTGAATTTTTCCTCCATTGCAAATTCTCCCACCGAACAAATTCATTGATGGTGGGTGTACAAAATTGTCTGGTCCAAATACCAAAATTCCCTCTTGATTCCTTCTGTGAACAAGAGGCCCACTCAAAATTTCTTTCACACCGAAGATAGAACATAAAATTCTTCCTCTCCAAATGTAAGATCCCCTTCGTGGTAAATAGAAGGACTCTATCTTTTCCCTTTCCAGGCCCTGCCGACTGAAGGTATAGGTAAGAATTAGATTT
>JBAKGM010063442.1:0-14718 GCA_037177215.1 Asparagus racemosus
ATCGATAATCTTTTATACTATAACTTGTCAAAGTTGTATACTTGCAACTCGAGCGGAGGTAACGCACGTTATTTTCCACAACAGTTAGTCTCTTGTCTGTGAAAGAAGACAAAGCCTATGTATTCAACATTGTAGCACCAAGTCTAAGAGAGTTTCATTCTTTTAGTGCAACATCATATATGAAACAGGTTTAGAAAAAATTTGCATGCTGGCCTGATTCAAACGGTAATCGGTAAAGGCTCACCAAATCCATTGAGGGTTGAGTGCTTGCCAAAATCCTATAAGTATTGTGGTTGATTATTTCAAGTGAAATAAGAAATCATAATAAGCAATAAAAAAGGAGGATAAAAATTTATTCAATCAATGAAGAGTTGAGTCCTTCCAACAAAGAAATTACAGCTATTCAAACATCAAGTCTACGACAAAAGATTTATTGTTCCAGCTGAGATAACTCGTCGTTGTAACCTTGTTGGAGTCCCTTCTGCAAATTAGCCATGAAAGACTCCTCGTTGGCGCTCAAGGACTTCGTGGCTTCCTCCTCGACCGCAGCTAGCTTCTACTTCGAAAGTTCAAGCTTCTTGGACACGACGGTGAGAGCCTCCTCTTCGTTGGCCCTTGTCAGCTTCAAGACATTCAAGTTCTCTTCCTTTGCCTGAAGCTCTCGCCTGAGCTATGCTGTCTTGGCCTCGCTCACTGTAACTCAGGAGTGAAGGTGTCCCAGAGATGATGAAGTCTCAGCAACAATGGTCTCAATCTGATCCACTAGGTCCTGCTTCATTTGGACCTCGAGTCTAGCAGAAACACGCCAGCTAGGGAATCAGTTTGAACTGACGGAGGGAAAGCTCGCTGTGGAGAAGCTTGTCGATCATCGTGTTTATGAAGGATAAGAATGAGCGGACCTCTATACAGATTATAAGCTGAGATAGGTTGTCATCCGACATCAATGCCCTCGCAAGATCATGGAGTTGGGATGTAAGCCTTGTAAAAAGAAAAGGGGAATTTTAGAATTTCAAGTCAAAGGCTGGCGTAAATATCCTTAGCAGAATAACCCATACCTGTGTCCAATTGTATAGCTTCGTGGTCTAGCTGGGCCATCAGGGAAGCAACCGTCGTTGATGCACCAACTATAGCAGTTGGTCTCATGACGAGTTCATCTAGCACGATAGTTGCCATCGTAGCTAATTCTGGAGGAGTAGTAGAATGAGGAGTTCCTGCCAACAGCGAATGAATTTCTCAGATTCATCAACTTATAATTTGTATTAGTCAGAAAGTGGCTAGTCCTGCAATCAACAAGAGGGAGAAGCCATACCTTTGGAGGAACAAACCTTAGCATCTTCAGGAATTGTTAGCTTCGTTGATATATCACCTGGAGGGTAATCATTTCGGGGAGAGCCATATATCAGGTCGTCTAAGGGGGTGTCCACAAGCAGACCAGGGCAGCATTAAAACGGTGCTAAATTAGCCTGTTAATTGACTCCTTCTCCCTCTAACACATCCAGAGGGGCCCTGGAGATTTATTCAACAGAGTTATCACCCATTAAGGGTTATTTTTTATCTAGTTCGTTTTATTCAAGCCTCAAAAATACTCCAACAATGTATACGAGTCTAACCTGTCTCTTATTTTGTCAAGAAGTTCCTAGAGAGTATTTTCATAAAATATTCTTAAGGATAACTCGACAACCCCCAATGGACTACTTGGAGCATGCAAACCCAAATTGGCTCTCCTAGCCTTAGAAGCACCAAAAGCTTAAATTGTGAGGATGCCAGCCAACACGTCACAGACAGAGAATTCACCGATTAACAGAGGAGCCACGAAAAGTTTGATGGTCATTCATACAACAACTCACCAATACGAGTCAAAGCAAACTCTGTTACAACCTTTAGTTCAAGATTTCGACAGCGGTCAAACAATAAATGCAGCGTCGTGACACTTTCAGCCATCTTACAAAGCACTGGATAATCTAGAAGGATTGAAGAGATCAAGGTCTGAAGCTATTTTCAGGTCTCGATATACTTACTGAAGGTTGGGGCCCATCATATCCAAAGTATTTCAGACTCTTCTACAAAGGAATGAGATTGAAACACTTTGGAGGGGGTATCTGTTGGCGTTGAAATTGCCTACAAGACCCCGAACCTGACTTGTGACAAGGAGTTGGCGTATGGTGAGCCATCCAACAATCCAACGCCGATTCAATGGTAAACAGTTGATGACGCGAACACATGAAGTGAGTTGACGAAATGCATGAAGCGAGTCGACGAAATGCAAACTCAACAGTGAAGCCACGTCGCTGGGGAAATCGAACCCACAGCGATGAGGGAATCGATGAGATAGCACCGGGGAAATCGAAGCCACGGTGCCAAGGGAATCAATAAGACGGCACCGGGGAAATTAAAGCCACGGCACTGGGGAAATCAAAGCCACAACGCTGAGGGAATCGATGAGGCGGCGCTAAGGAAATCGACAAGATGGCACCAGCCAGACTTGAACATCTACGGAACTGAACTAATCAGATCTAAAATCAATGAAACAAACAACCGGACCGAGAAAACAACGGAACAAGGCCACACTAGGTGGCTCGGTGGCTGAGCCACCCCTTAGTGGCTCAGCCAAACCGAGCCACCAAAAGGTGGCTCAGCTAAGGCTGTGTCACCACTTGGTGGCTCGGCATAGATCTAGCCCAGATTTGACTCGTACTCACTTCTGAAGCCTATAAATATGAGAGGGGGTGCTCATTTGCACAGATCTAAACTTTAGGATAAGAAGGGAGACTCTGTCGAATTCCGGAGCGATCTACACTTAGGCATGGGAATTCTAGATCTGAGATCTTGGTGCACCTATCAACGCACAAAGCAAGGAAGTTCGAGAGATCCAGATCTAGATCTACACCATCATCCCTCTGGATCAAACCTTGTTTTGTTCCCTAGAAGAGCTGTGACTTCACTTGGTCAATTTCACTTGCTTCTGGTGATTGTTTCCTTCATGAAACAATTCCCTTTTTTCATGTAGATCTCAAATCTGACCAGGATACGATCACGCGACCGTCCACGGACGACGAGTCCCTATCACAGGTAAAGATCCCACGCAAGAAGGGCACCGATAAATGGGATCCCGCGTTTGTTTAGGGAAAAGTTATAATTTTTATTTGATTTTTGTTGTAAGTCTTACAAAAAGATGCCTTTTTATTGAATTTGTTGTAAGAGTGAAAAGCTGTAATGGATTCATCTGAAATGAAAGTCAAACCAACTTTCTCCGTGAACAAGCTAGCGACCACAGTGTCTTTGCAAATCAGTTTTTCACAGCTTCTTCCTCATCGGCACTCAGTGTCTTCGCAGCTTCTTCCTCAGCTTCAAGTAGCTTTTGTTTGGAGAGCTTCAGTTGATTGGATATGGCATCCTGAGCTTCCTCCTCATTGACTCTTGTTAGCTCGAGGATACTTAAGTGTTCTTCCTTCATTTGAAGTTCCCGCCAAAGCTGTGCTATCTCGGCCTTAGTTGATACAATACAGAAATGGATGTTGCTCAGGGATATTGATTTTTCAACAAGTACAGTCTTAACCTAAGCTACCCGGTCCCGCTACATCTGAACCTTTAATCTAGCAAAAACACGAATGTCATGCCATGCCTCCATATGAGCTTCTGCTCGAGTAGCTATATATGAAGAAGCACCCGCTGCCTGCAGCTCCTGCAGTCTCTGAAGCTCGACCTCTAGATGATCGAGGTCATCAACAATGGCCTGAGCTATGTCTGGATAACCAGCATCCCGTATCAACACCGTCCTAGGGCCAAGCACCAGCCTGTACTGACGAAAAGAAAGCCCACCGTGGAGGTGTTTGTCGATCACCACGTTCATCAAGGAAAAGAATAAGCGGACCTCTAGGTAGATAATAAGCCGAGCTGGGTCATCATTTGACATCAATGCCCTCACCAGGTCATGAAGTCTCAAGGTGAGCCCTGCAAGGAAGAAAAGGGGTTAGATGCTTCAAAATCTTGAATTTAAAGGTGGCGCAAATATCCTCAGCCGAATAACCCATACCTGCTTCCATCAGTATAGCTTCGTGGCCTAGCGGGGCCATCGGGGGAATAACCATTGTTGATGCACCAACTGCTATAGTTGGTCTCACGACGCGTTCTTCTGCCACGACAGCTGCCATGGTGGCCAGTTCCAGAGGAGCAGCAGAATGAGATGTTCCTACAACAAATAAATGAATTCCTCAGAGTCATCAAATTGTAGTTGTATTAGTCAAAAATGGCTAGTTCTACAATTAATGAGGGGAGCGTCCATACCTCTAGAAGAACAAGCCTCGGTAGTCCCGAGAATTGTTGCCTCAGACAATACGTCACCAGGAAGACAGTCATCTCGTGGCGAGCCATTTATCAAGTTATCCATGGGGGTGTCCACAAGCAGGCCATCTTCACCAAAGTCCTCTATCAAAAAATCTGACATAAGGGGGCATAAGTGAAAGAAGCAGAATCAAGAACCTGCAACTGGCTAAAACGACTTACCTCCTACAGTGGAGTCAGCCTCCCTAATCTCAGTCCGCCCATTTGCTTCCTATAATTTCCCTAAAAGAGCAAGAAGCATGGAGACAATTAGAGGAGGCATGAATTTCGAGTTGTTCAATTCCCATATTTGATGTCTAAATGGGCTATTACCAATGATAGATGTACCTAGATTGGCTGAATCAAGTCCTACATTGGTAGTTTCAGGCTTGTCTGTCATAGACCCATGAACCTGTTGTGTGCAACTAGGTCTGGCAAAATCATGATGGGGAAAATCGAAGCTAGCATCGCCGTCTCCATATCCTCATGAACAAAAGCAGAGAAATGTGAGCCCCGAGGTCAAAGAACTAAATGGTCAAAGGGACTACGTGGCCTTTAAGTGTTACCTCCGTCGCTGACTAGATCATCAGCAGCCAAGTCAACATCAAAAGCTCGAGGACCCGCACGAGACTTGTGAGCTAACTTCTTCCGCAATGAGCTTCACATGGACAGGCTTGTTAGCTGCCAAGATCCACCTACAATATAAGAATGTCAACTCTAGCTATTAATTTGCACTCGGGAGGCTAAACCTAACGCCAGTACACCCTGTCACGCTCCATAGCCATGCTCGGACACCATCCACTAATCTGCCGTGAGTCCGGAGCTGCCGATTCAGATTTCCAACATAAAGTTGGTCATAACCAAACTGACGAGTGAAGCGACAAGGGAGATATGGCTCTATGAAGCACTCGTCCCTCACCCGGAACATCAGGTAATCCGGTCTGATGTTCATCAACCACTTGAAGCAGCCAACATCAAGAAAGGTTCGACTCACCCTCGCCTCTCCTCATCGATTAGAGACTCGTCGTACTGGCTAGAGAATCGTGGGAAGCACGTTGAGAAAATCCAACCTTTGTGAACCTGCAACTACTTTTTTATCTCTAAGAATCATCGCCCCTTCTATCTGCAACTCTCTAATGATTGTAGTAAGAGGGTGGATCGATCTACAGTGCTTGGCGCTAACATCATATCCGAGCGGTGAAGGACAAACCAGGCCATCAGCTAGGTGTATGGAAGCTCCACCTTAATAGTAGGAATCCGAGTCGACAGTTCGCCCTCCCCCTAAGTAAAAGCACTGACTATCTGTCGAAGCCTGCGGTGAAGATAGGCCACCATCACTGGAAGGAGAGAGAGTTCCTTCTTATGGGCAAGCTGAATGGTAGGGTAAAACACTTCTAATGGCAGAGCATGACCAGACTCATACGGAATCACGCACTTCTTCAGCCAGATCGCGAGGTAACTGGCTAAGAGAGTCATCAGCTGAATCGGCTTCACTGCATGCCACAAGAATGTCTCGAATTTAGTCCCTGTAGTAAAACCACCCTCGCTGCGACTAATGGTGTAGGAGCGGGCGCTGGACTTTCTGATTAACTTATTGACCTCTGAAGGAGTAAGCAGTGCCAACTCGCAAATCACCTCGCTAGAATTGCCCTCCAGGTGCTTGAACAAGTAACATGCAACCTGCTTCAAGCTCACTTAGGACTTTCTCTTGGCTAGTGGCTCAGCCTGTGCCAAAGCAATGTGATAATGGCAAGTAAGATCCTATAAGGTGTCATAATGGCCTGGCATGTGATCATTCAGCAGACTCAGCTCTCGATTTGAGGGAAAGTATTCTTGGTATAACATATTCCCCATAGGTAAGCGGGACACTTGATGCGTCTCATGGAGAGCTAATCCCAGCTCCCCATGCTTGATCAAGAAACTGTTCAAGTCTGGGTTGTAGAGCTCTGACAATGCAAAGAAATGGTTGGCACTGATCGGGAGCCTATACATGCTGGCACGAATCGCTACAAATAAACCACAGGCACGTAGCTCCTCATCCCACCGACTGAGGACAACATAGCTCATCATACGAGACCACCAATGCCTGTCCAAAGAATGAACGCAGTTGTAAAATCTGTGATGGGTCGCAGGCATTTCTCACCCCAACTTCGTAGGACCATTCTTCAAGGTATGAGCAATAGTGAATAGCTCGTCTCAGGTGGTGTGTCCAATCCTAATATACCAGGACGCAGTCCAATGACAAAGTTCCTGTCCGAACCCAGAATAGCCTGGTGGGTGATATACCCGCAATGTATATGATCACGCTCCTCCGTCAAGCACCACGACATCTCCTGAGTCACGGCCTAACTCCTTAAATCAGTCAATGATCGATGATGAGGAATCCGTGGGAGATATAGAAACCCTCCATCATCTTTATGTAGCCACTGCTCGCTTTCAATAAAAGCTGCGTCTGGATCTTCAATGGAGTCACCAAACAGGTAATCCATTTTCTTCAGAAGCTTAGTTGAACTGGTGTCTCTCACAAACGGTGTGTTAGCAATCAACAATCAAAGGATGCGGGGACTTCCCTCATGAATCGCCTGGATGGCCTCCGCTCACGTACTCGGGGTAAACCGAGGAGTAATTGAAATGGACGAGGAATCATCAAAAGTGGCATAAAGCTAGCCGCGATGCTCATCAACCGCATGAGATGAAAACACTCCCGAGGGGTAATCAACTGGAAAATGAGGAATTAATATTCATTAAATTCAGTAATAAAGGCAATAAAAGGCGTCGAACTCATCTCGCTAACTTATGAGATAGAGTCACTGCCATATAATGGGTGAGATGATTCTGTCCACATTAGGTGCTTATAGGGTGATGTATATTATCACACAAATGAAGTGATAGTATACCCCGACCTACAGAGCACAAAAACGGCATAAAATCGCCCCCTTAATTGCTTCGAGATAGGTGTTGACCAAGCAAAACCTATTTTTTAAGTGTCAAACCCCACAAAGGAGGATCTTAGCTCTTCCCAATCACCTCACAAAGGAAAACGAAGCAGGGATGTAGTGTGCCATATGCAGATGACGAATGAAGAAAGACAAGCTCACCAGTAAATTATTGAGTCGTACTCTCGCATGGCAGAGTGGCCGACTGAGCGTGCGATCTCCCCGACGCCATATCGATTTGCAAAAGAGTTGAATGGGTCAGATAAACCTAATATAAAAATGAACCTATAAATTTTAACCAAAATCCTACAAAATATGGGATTTTCAAATAAAATTCTAGTTAAAACACACAGAATCCACATCCGACGAGATCAGACTAGACAAACAACAAAAAAAGGAGAAAGAAAAAGCCAAACACCACCTGGACGGATCGACCAAGGCTGAACCCCCTCGAGTGGTGGCGATGCTTCGTTTTCCTCTTTTTCACATCCCTGCTTTTGAAAACCCTAGATTCGCGATTAAAATTCATGCATATGCAAAAGTTGTGATGATCTACCTAAAGAAAAGCTCGAAGGGCCTGAGGGATTTCAATAAGCTAAGAGTTTGAAGAATTATTTGAGTCCTGGACATGGGAGAAATACGGATCTCAGATGAATATTAGGGTTTAAGGGAAACAAGGCGATGAAGAAAGAAGAAACACAAAAAAAAGAGGAAGTGGTGCCGATCAAACAAGAGAGAAAAATGGGGGTTGGGGCCTTTTCAAATTAGCCCCAAGTGGACCCAATCTAGTTCTGAATAGTACTCCAATCAGACCCTAAGTAGGAATTCAAACCGGGGCCAAACTGGGTACCAAAACGGCGCCAAATCAGCCTGTTAATTGACTCCTTCTCTCTCCCACACACCTGGAAGAACCTCGGAGGTTTATTCAGCGAGATTATCGCCCCATGAAGGTCACATTGCATCCAGCCTTATTTTTCCACGTCTCATAAATACTACAACAAGGTAAACGAGTCTAAACTAATTCCTATTTTGTTAAGAAGTTCCTGGAGAGTATTTTCATAAAATATTCTTAAGGATAACTCGACAACCCCCAATAGACTTCCGAGAGCGTGCAAAAACAAATTAGCTCTCCCAGCCTCATAAGCCCTAAAAGCTTAAATTGTGAGGACACCGGCCAACGTGTCGCAAACAGAGAATTCACCGATTAATAGAGGAGCCTTGAAACGTTTGATGGTCAGTCATACAACAACTCACCAACACGGGTCAAAGAAAACTCAGTTACCAGCTTCAGTTCAAGATTTCACAACGGTCAGACAATAAATGTAGCATTGTGACACTTTCAACCATCCTACAAAGCACTGGATAATCTGGAAGGATTGAAGAGATCAAGGTCCGAAGCTATTTTTAGGTCCCGATATACTTACTGATGGTTGGGGCCTATCATATCCAAAGTATTTTAGATTCTTCTATAAAAGAATGAGACTGAAACACTTTGGAAGGGGTATCTTTAGGTATTGAAAATTACCTATAAGACCCTGAACATGACTCATGACAGGGAGTTGGCATATGGCGAGCCATCTGACAATCTAACACCGATCCAACGACAAACAGTTGATGATGCGAACACATGAAGTGAGTCGACAAAATATATGAAGCGAGTCGATGAAACGCAAACTCAACGGTGAAGCCATGGTGTTGGGGAAATCAAAGCCACAGCACTGAGGGAATCAACGAGACGGCGCTGGGGAAATCAAAGCCACAGTGTCAAGGGAATCAATGAGACGGTGCTAGGAAAATCGAAGCCACAGGGCTGGGGAAATCGAATCCACAGCGCCGAGGGAATCGACAAGACGACACTGTGGAAATCTATGAGACGACACCAGCCAGACTTGAACACTGATCGAACTAAACTAATCAGACTCTGAAATCAGTGAAACAAACAACCAGACCAGGAAAATAACAAAACAAGTCCACATTAGGCGGCTCGGTGGTCGAGCCACCCCTTAGTGGCTCAGCACAGATCTGGCCCAGATCCGACCTGTACTCGCTTCTGAAGTTATAAATTTGAGAGGTGGTGCTCATTTGCATAGATCTGGACTTTTGGACAAGAAGGAGAAACTCTGTCGAATTTCAGAGCGATCTACACTTAGGTCCGGGAATTCTAGATCTGAGATCTCGGCGAGCCCGTTAACGCACGAAGTGAGGAAGTTCGAGGGATCTAGATCTAGATCTACACCGTCATCCCTCTAAATCAAACCTTGTTTTAATTCTGAGAAGAGCTGTGACATCGCTTGGTCGATTTCATTTGCTTCAGGCAATTGTTTCCTTCGTGAAACAATCTCCTTTTTTCGTGTAGATCTCAGATCTGACCAGGATCCGATCATGTGGCGGTCCATGGACGACGAGTCCCGGCACAGGCAAAGATCCCTTGCAAGTGGGAGCTCAATAAATGGGATCTCGCATTTGTTTAGGGAGAAAGTTGTAATTTTCACTTGATTTTCATTGTAAGTCTTATAAAAAGAAGCCTTTTTATTGAATTCGTTGTAAGAGTGAAAAGCTGTAATGGATTTATCTGCGAAGAAAGTTAAACTAACTTTCCCTGTGAACAATCATTACAAATAGAAGCATAACTGAGATGTGGGAGGGTCCTCCAGCATCGTCCCCTCGCACAGATTCATCAAGCTCAGTGAAGTAAGCGTCGGTACCGTAATCAATTGCTCTTCCTCTTCTTACCGTTCTTCCTCTTCTTACCATTCTTCCTCTTCTTCTCCTCAATTCACCCAAACATCATGCACAGAGTCTTTATCTTTAGAGAAGAGATAGACATTGTTAGGATGTAGATATACTGAACCAGAATAAAAATAAAAATAAATCTTGCCTAAGATAGCCATAGATTCAGCTACCGGCTCATTCATTGAAGCTGCAGATGACTTTTCTTTTGCCTTTGAAGGCTCCTCTACCACAAAGGACTTTTCATTCAGGGATAGCTCTAAGCATCGCCATTTGGGAGACTCTTGCAAGTGCTAAACTTGATGTGGCCTCTTCCCACGAGTCCCTCTACCCGCCATAGGTTCCTAAATGCTGACGCCAATAGCCTTACGTGGCGGTGACTTATTAGTAGAAGCACCCGAGTCATCTTCCTCTGATCTAGCTTTTGCCAAATATTCTTGGAGTCCAGGTGCTCAACTTTTAGATCCTCTCTTAAAAACTTCTTTATACTTCTTGATGATCCATTTCACACCAGTGTTATTCCCCTAGAAGTTCAAATGAGGAATGTTCACTGCGCTATACCACTTACAATATCTTAACGTCATGTAGTAACTAGGAATATTAGAAGGAAAGATAAATGTGGTGCCAATGACCCCAGCAGTGAAATGATACCAAGCTCAAGCGTCATCAAGGATACTCCCAGAGCACAATAGCTTGATTTTAGGATTGCCAACATAAAGTTGGTTATATCCAAACTACCATGCAAAATGGTAGGGTAAACACAGCTCGATGTAGCATTAGGTCCCATTCAATAGAGCAACAAGATGGCTTAATATGATGTTAACCAACTATTTGAAGCAACCGCTATTTAGGCAAGTGAACCAATCTGTGCCAAGACTGTCTTCAAACTCATCTCTAAAATTGGTGCTAGCAATTTCAGGGAAGCAATAATAGAGACGGTAGTGATCTTTATTGTGCACAATTTAGCAGATTCTAGTAGCATATCTAACCGTCCACTTGGAGGACTCATAACTCTATCAATGTCACCCATTCTTCACGTCTGGTGGTAGCAGACATAAGTGAGAAGTAGTGAAGCGTATACCACACCATCAAATAGGTATACAGTTACTCTACCCTGGGATTTAGAACTTCTTCCCTCGAGCAACTATCTTGTTAGTTCAAGTGTTTGGTTGACATCTCCCTCAACCCATGATGAATGCAGCTGATCATGGTCGGGAGCAACGCCAGATTGTACCATGAATAATCAAAATTGCTAAGTGTAACACCTTGATGGAAATACGGTCCTCCGGACGAAAGGGTACTATGCATCCTTTCAATTAGATTGAAAGGAATCCTGCAAGTAGAGCCTGAGTAGAAATAGGCTCCTTAGCTTGATGGTGGAAGCTTTGGAATGTGTCCCATGCATGGAATCCACACTCATCCAATGCAACAATATGAAGTATGGGACCGTGTTCAGAAATCCTCTTTTCTACTTCAAATCTAGTAGTCACGGGAATAGGCTACACTTTACCTTCCTTGCTCATGTTTCTGAAGAGATACTTTGCCTAAGGCACACGAGCAACATGAGGGCCATGAGCAACATTAGCAACATTTGATGGCAAATGAGGAAATGGCAAACTAACTCATGCAATGTCTTACCAATGTGAGCATATTGTTCCATACTCTTCAACTCTTCATTCCCCCATTGGTAGTTGAGATACTTTGAGCATATCATGTAAGGCGATCCTAATCTCCTTGGCTAGGGTGAGGAAAATATTACTATCAATAATATACAGCTCAAAAATATTGTATAATACCAGTGCATAGAACTTGATACTACATTTAGAAGCCCTCACTACAGAGTAGAGCCCCAACTATATTACTCTTTCTTCAAAAGTGGTTAGGGAAAAATCAATCAGTCGTGCCCACCACTTTGCATCAGTTGATCGAATCCATCAAGTGAATTTAGCATCTTCCTCAGGGTGCTATGAGTTTAGCCAACTGATTGCTAAACAAATTCGGGACCATAGGGACCTCACTCACTAGAACGTCCTCCTTGACAGAGCTAGGACGAAGATCAATGATGTTAAGGCTAAATCGTCCTTCCTACCAAAACCGCCTTCATGCTTTAGACTCCCCACCATCATACTATCCTCCTTTTTGACAATTAGGAACTGTATCGCATAAGAAACTGTAAGATTCTACTAGCACATGAATGATACATGTCGTTCAATAGCCGGCAAATAGAAATGCTGATTCCCTTGGGAATAATACTAGTATTCCCTCTCCTTGTTGAAAATAGCGTTGCCCCGTAGATTGCTATCACCGAAAAAAACTATGGTTTTCTAGATGGATCACTCTTTGGGATGGAGAACACAGCATCTATGATGAGTTTCCTTAAAGTGATGGCACTCCCATGATGGATCGCATTAATCCACTCTTGACTACTCTCCTTGAAGTATAGAGGGATAGTTACCCTGAAATTGTGCAAGGTCAAAGGATCCTGAGTATCATTGTGTCGGAAGTGATTATGATGACTAACAGGAGAGTCTGGCAAAGGAACTACACAAAGAAAAGTAAACAAGTTAGAAGACTTGTTTGAAGACTCCACGCCAAAATCGACTAAGTGTCGACCTCACAGACAAAGTTCATGCACTAGGACTTCTTGAGCAAAGTTTAGTCATGAGTGAAATTCACCCATCACTAAGTGTTCGCAGGGAAAGTCAGTCTGATCTTCATTGCTTGTGAACTCATTATAGCTTTATGCCTTTACAAATGAATTCAACAAAAAAAGGCGTCTTTTTATAAAACTTACAATGAAAATCAAGAAAAATTACAACTTTCTCCTGAACAATGGCAGGATCCTATTTATCAGAGTCCTGCTTGCGTGGGATCTTTGCTGGTGCTGGGGTTTATCTGTGGACCACCGCGTGATCAGATCCAGGTCAAGATCTACGGGATCGAGAGGACTCTTTCACAAAGAAAATAGATTGCCTTAAGTGAACGAGATCGACCAAGCGAAATCGTTACTCTTCTCGGGATCAAAACAAAGTTTGAATCTGGAGGGATGCGCCGTAGATCTGATCTAGATCTCCTCAAACTCCTTTGCTCGATGCGTAGGACTCGCCAAGTCTTCAGATTTACATTGGGAAGAACTCCTGAGTTATGGAAAATGCCAAGCTCGTGTGCAAGAAGTCTGGTGCAAAAGGATCTAGCCCCTGCAAATGAGAACCCCCCCCCCTCTCTCTATTTATAGGCAAAAGAAGGGGGGTCGGATCTATGGCCGAGCCATCTAGGTGGCTCGGCCACCGAGCCACCCACGTGGATTCGTTCTGGTGTTTCTCTGAGTCTATTTCATTCGGTTGTGTCGATTCCTAAGTCTGACTATTTGTTTCATCGATTCTCGAGTATGATTGGTTCAGTTCCATTGACGTTCAAGTCCGGTTGGTGCTGTCTCGTCGATATTTGCTGATCTAAAGCTTCACCGTTTGATTTATCCCACGTCATCATTTCGCTGACTTGTATGCCTTGCCGACTCACTTCATGCGTTTCCTGACTCACTTTATGCATTTGCGACGTGATTACATCATCAGCGGTTCACTGTTGCACCGTCGGATGGGTCATCGATCACCAATCCATCGTCATGAGTCACATTCTAGCACTTATAGCTAATTTTCAACGCCTACACTAAGTTCCATAAGATCTGGCTTAGTGTTACAAGACTAGGCAAAGTTTACCACAACAAAAGTGAATCTTAACATAGTGGCGAGACTCACACATATTCCCAAGTGGGTTAATATGACGAACTTTGCCTAAACGAAGTTCGCCGAAAAGCCTAATAGGCTGAAACAATGAACTTTGCCCAGATAACCAAAGTTCACCATGTGAAGCGCCATTGATGGTGATTATTAAAGCTTCACTGTCGTCGATGAAATCAATATTTAAGACAAAATATGGTCATTGAAGTTTCACTGTCAATGGCGAAACTAACCAAGGTGCTTTGAAGCACCATCAAGCTCGATGAGGGCTATTTTAGTGAACGAGGAGCCCCACCAATGACGGTTGGGCTAAAGAAAGAGATGGATTTAGAAGCTTATCTGACGCCATCTCTAATTGTGGTGACACTGCAGCGGTAGTTAGTGGATGAGAACTACTGACGACTTGCTTTCACTTAACGAGTTAGTGACAAGGGGCCATTGAGATCGAAGATTTCTAGAGACTAGAAGCTCTAAAGATTTCAATGAATCTAGGGTTTGGAGGCAAAGTAAAAAGGAAGAAGAGGATGAACAGTCAATTTGCAGACTCTCAGTGACCTTTGCCAGAAAATTCGCCGCAAGCTTCGCCAGAAATTTCGCCGCGAGCTTCGCCTAAGAAGCTTGCCCCATACTTCGCTTAAGAGTGACCTTCACCTCAAAGATAGGCACAGAAATTAGAGATTTGAAATTTCAAATCTCTTGATTGAAGTTTGCTCAAATTTCATGCGACCTTCACCCGAACATCGAATGAACTTAGCCAACTGACTTAGCGAACCTCACCTATGTCTGAAAATTGAGTTAACTTCTCCCGAGGGCTTTACTCGGCAAATTTCATTTGATAACTCTGATTATCACATTTTAACTACAATTTAATACCCTCATTACCTATTTTATATGAATAAATATACCACTAATAACTGTTTTTATCTGATTTTGCAGGTTAATGGTGAAAATACTGAATAAAAGCCCAAATGACTCAACTCTCCAATTTTCTACTG
>JBAKGM010063462.1:0-14714 GCA_037177215.1 Asparagus racemosus
TGGGATCGATAACTTTTTATACTATAACTTGATTGAGGTTGTATACTTGCAACTTCGGAGGTAACACTCGTTATTTTCCACAACAGACACTCAGGTCTAATCCTAGCATTTCCTTATACGTCTAGGCAAAGAAATCTTTGAAATCTAGTAAAAGATTCTTGTATGCAATTAACCTCTCTTCTGATAAAAGGGTACTCACTAATGTGGGTTTGGGCTCTTCTTCTATTCCCAAATTAATTTCCTTCAGTTCATCAACTATAGCCTGTCTGCCATCTTCTAACTCTTTGGGGGCATCCTTAAATTTTGTTATTATCGGATCTTCTATACTTTCCTCTTCTATCTCAAAGACTTTATCAAGGATGATGCCAACATCTGCAGTCGAATTACACATTTCTGACTTTGCTTCTTTGATTATTATCATTCGCCATGATTCAGTTGAAGGGGAGAAATACCCTAAACCTCTGGTATGAGATGTCGACCATCTTATTTTACCGTTCGAGACTGAGGAGGGTTCCACATATGTTGAAATAATTTCATTCGGTCCTTTGACTACTTTGTAGGAATTTTGTATTTCTCTATTAATTTTAGCAATTTCTTTGAGTAATGCCATGGGATTCGCACATGGCTCATCTTTGTTTTATCAGCTTCCCTAAGATCGATAAGATCTTTCTGATCATTTGAGGGATCAGATTTGTAAAACAGGCTTCCCTTTTGTCCTCTTTTGAAAGGCGGAGCGTAGAATGTTACCAAATGTTCTACCTTAGTACAAGTAATAATATCCAAATCTTTTGTGCGATTTGGTGGAATCCTTGTGATAGTCAAGGTATCTTCCGAAATAATAAGACTTCTCCCAAATGATTTAGTTGCTATGACAGGTAATGATAATAAGCCCTCGTCATCTAAACTATCTTCATAATTCTCCCATGTCATTTTGCGGTCGCATCCAATTCTAAAGACCTGCTTGAAGTGTCCATCCTTGCTGGCTTCATCTTTTGAAGAGCCTGAGTCACTCCCAAAATACGGCTTTATTAGTCTTTGCATGATTTGCTTTTCCTTTTTATTAGTGACATGACTATCTCTTTTTGACATACCAGATTGACTCTTCTTTTGAGGGTTTAGGAAGTATCTTGCATCATCGTATTTTACTTTGTGGACATTGAAAGGCTGAATTTCTCTATTAATTCTTCTTTCTTCTCCATCTTTGACATATTTCATGAATTGATGTAGAATAAAAGGCATGATGTTATAATCATGCAGCCATGGCCTTCCTAGCAAAGCTCTATAGATGTAGCTGCATTGATTACATAAAACTCAGCTTCGATCTTGAGGTTCCGCACCTCGATAGGCAGAATTATTGATCCTAGAGTTTGCTAGCTGCTGCTATTAAATCCTTGAATAGTGATTTTTTCACGGGATAAAAATTGCACATCCATGGAAAGATTTCTCAAGGTTCTTAGGGTTAAAAGGTTGAGAGAGGAACCTGGATCAATCAGCATTCGAGTAATCTTCTCGCCATCGCATAACCCTGTGATATGTGGAGGCCTATTATGTCCATTGGTACCCAACAATAAATCCTTATCCGTAAATGTGACCCAAGTCATATTCATCGCATAAAGTGCCTCTTTTATGCTTGCCTCAGCAAAGAAAGATTGATACATCTCTGGATTCTGAAGTGCTTGAATGAGAGTTTCCCTTAATTCTTTTGATATTAAAAGAGCATCATATATGCTGAGAAGGGAGGTTAACATCTTCAAGTGGACCAATATATTATAATCCACACAACCAGCTGTCCTCTTCTTTTCAGTGATCGGAAGTAGACTTTCCTCAATTTCAATCTACTTCTCTTTGTCTTTGTGAGTAGTACCTTGTTTCTCGAGTAGTACCTTTCCATTCCTTAATTTGAATTGTTGAGTTTCATCAAAATTTTCTTCACCCTCATCCGGAAAGTTTAGCTCATCCTCTGAATCGCTCCATAAGTTATAACATGCCAAGTTCTATGCGGCCTTCTTTCGTATAGATGCCTTTCCTTAAACTCTTCCTTTAAGTATGAAGGAGAAATGACCATGTTGCCCTCGTTGATCTGTTGTTGTGCCTACTTTTTGAAACCATAACATTGATCAATCCTGTGGCCCAATCTCCTATGGTAAAAACAATACATTGGATTGTCAACCAACCCTACCTCACTATAGTTTTTAACAAGGGGTAATGTCAACCCATTCTTCATGCATCGAAAGAATATAAATTTCACACAATTTGTCTTAAAACTAAATAGGTCATCTATCAGCCTCACGATATTTTCTTTTGTAGCTTGGAAATTCCTCGTCAATTTTGATGCATCCCTTTTATGAAAATTTTGGTCATCGCGTTTCACATGCGAAGGGTTGAATGTTTGTCTTTCATTTGTCTGAACTGTATTTGAATTGTATGCTTGTGAGAGTTCTTTGACCATTTTAGCTAACGTGCTCGCAATATTGTCAACCTGATATTAGAGTGTTCTGATTTGATTATCCTTGACTTCTAGCATTTCTTGTATTTGGAGGAGTACATGCAACACTTTGCTTTAGTCCGATTGTGTCTTGACCTCGTCAACCTCTTTATCAAACATTTCATACATGGAGGATTCCTGTAGATTCACTGCAACGGATTCTTCAAAGCTCTGGTAGGAGGATTCTGTGTCAAAGTCTTCAAGAAAAGCATTGCTTTCTCCGATGATATGTTCAAACTGATTCTTCACTGCAACTGATTCTTCAAAGCTCTGGTAGGAGGATTTTGTGTCAAAGTCTTCAAGAAAAGCATTGCTTTCTCGGAGGATCTGCTCAAACGCATCCTTATCAAGGCTATGAGAGATAGCTCTACACACTTCTACTTTTGTTTCCTCTTCCACGACTTCACGAGTCTCTTCAACTTTTAGAGGGAAAAAATCTCTTAATAGAATTAACTTCCTCTCGCCCTGAACATATTCTTCAAGGGAATCTATGTATTTCTGAAGTGCTGATTTCTCAATAGAAGGATCAGCGAGTTTTACTATTTTCTTCCTTTTTTGTTTTCGAGTCATCTTCTATTTTCTAACTGGTTTTTCCAACACGGCTTCAAGTGTCTATTCAATAATTTGAGGACTTCACCATGTGATCCCTGCTCGAGCTGAAAGAAATGTTATCATCTTCTTAGTTTTCTTTGAAATGACCATGTTCCATAATGGCTCCAAATCACTCAGTAAAATGACTTTATCCCCCACATAAACTTCTATCATATTTTCTTGTTCTTCGAACGAGTCAACTAATGCTGAATTAGAAAGAGAGATCTCTCCTGCTTTGAACTACTTTTCTACCCAATCTTTAAAAACAAAACAATCTTCTATTGAGTGGCTTACTAATCTGTGATAGGGACAATAATTCGGATCATCGACTTTATCAACTTCATGAGGTCTTTTGGGTTCAGGTAGTTGCAACCCATTCTTTACTGCATCTTTGAAGATTTTCTTCACTTTATCCCTTCTGAATGAATATTGTTTCTTTTTTCTTTCTTCAAAAGTGGAACTCTTTTGTTCCCTCCTTTCTCCGAAAATAGGTTTATTTTGATACTGATCCATAATGTCATTCATTCTCACATTTAGCGTGCTAACTTCTCTTTTGCTTTTAGCAAGTTGTTTCTGAAGACCTTTGATAATATTATCCTTGTCTTTCACAATGAAAATCGGCTCTTCCTCATCACTATTTTCCTCGATAATATCATAATTTTTATTTTTATTCATTTCTACTTTCTTGTCTTGATCCACCAATATATCTTTATGGGATGAGCTGCTTTCCCTTCTGCTCCTACTTCTTGTTTTGCATGCGGGACCATCTTCATCTGTGCTCCTGATGGTATATACAGTATGTACATTACATTGTTCCGTAGCATTATTCTTCACTATCCTTTCTTTCTTGCTGGAGCTGTTAAGGAATTTTTACTGACCAAAGCTTCTGCTTGTTGCGGTGGGGAAGACGTAACACCTTGAATTCTTCTAACCTGCTGTAGTGCTCAGTATATCATGGAGGATAAAGTTTTAAGTTCCTCCATAGGCTTCTTTCCTTAGGTTATGAGTGTCTTAAAAGCATTCTTTTGGAGCTTAGCTGCAGTAGCATTCTTTTGAACATAGTTTAGTGATTCAAAAAATTTCTTCACATGAACCATGGACTCAATGTCCTTGTTTAGGTTCTGTCCAGGAGTCTCAACATCGTCGACATGAGTCAATCTCTCAAAAAATAACTTTCTCTTGTTGATTGCCTTTTTGATAGGGTTAGATAGCCTTTCAAAAATAGATTTTCTCTCTGTAGTTGGGAAAATAAGCCTCTCAAATACAGATTTTCTTTTTGGTGAAGTTGGTGGGCTCTGAACCACCACGTTAGGCCTTTTGCCCTGTGAGGGAAGCTTGGATGACTTTGGCAAATTTGCAGTGGGTGAACCAGAATATTCCTGTTTCTGAGGCACGGTAGTGTCTATGCAATTGATCACTTCTGGAATGGTCCCAAAGGAGACCGATGCCAAGTCAGTATTCATCACCCTTGGTGAGAATGTCACGGAGCCAAAAGTTATGGTGAACGGGGTTCTGGGAGTAACTTCTTGCTCGGATGCCATTACTCCTGTAAAGGAAGAAGATCCTTGTAAGAAATTGTCGCAAAACTACTTAGTGAGGTTCCTATTTTGATGATATATTGACTCAAAGATGGAAGGAGAAACCAAGTCCCACTGGTCGTGCTAGAATCTGTTGGGTCAAAATTGTCTATCAAAATTAGTGGCGTATAGGTGCATCCAATTAAAATAGATAACTTTGTCTTGTATGTTGATCCCGTCAAATTCACCCTACAGGAGAGGGTTTTATTTTTATGTGAGTTCCTAGTTTCTAATAAACTCAAGAGTCTATTGTTAGTTACATTTAATAATGAAAGGAACCTTCGATTAAGAGTCAATAAAAATCATCAAAACAAGAGAAAACTCATAAAGCAAGAAAATGCAATAATATTATAACTTTTAATGATCATATACATGGCTTAACCAGGAGCATACCCCCAGTGTACAAATTTTTGTACGAAGTCCTACACTACAGATGTGGTAATTGAAATTCAATTTTGCGTTTGACTTGGAGGCGTGAAATAGAACCTAGATTTTTGAACTTAGTTTAGTGTCGTGAAGGTCAAATTTGGAACTTTTTATCCAGCTTAACGACATAGGTGCTCGCTGGAAATTTGTTTCGATTTCCATTGAATGAATTTGTTACAAACTTCTTGCTTTTATAATGAGATTCAAATAAAAAGATCACCTTTTTATAAGGCTTATAATGAAAAATTGAAAAAGATTACAACTTTATCACTCTTTTGTGACAAGGGGTGTCGGCCACATAGAATGTCCTCCCCCCCTTATAAATAAAGAGGAGGGTCCTCAATTATCCGGGCTGAAAAATTTTGATCTGAATAGGAGCTTATCGCACAGATCTGAGCTTTTGCAAAGGGAAAATTCAGATTTAGATCTCGTACGCACGAAGAGTTCATCCCAACTCAGATCTATATAGCGAGGAGAAGAATCAAGGCGGACCCAGGTCAGATCTACCAGATCTACCCTCTAGATTAAGCCTTGTCTTAATCTCAGGGTTCGTGCGTGATTTTGCTTGGTCGATTTCACCCACTCCAGCAATCATCTTCTTCGTGAGTTGATTCCTGTCGGCAGTTATTTCCTTCGCGAAATGATCCTCGTAGATTCGTAGATCTCACCTCTAGATCTGTAACTTCTTTTCCTGGACTTGTGGTGGTCCATTGATGACGTAGTCGATGAGGCGTGCAAGTCAGCAAAGTGACGATTGTGGAATAAATCTAACCGTGAAGCTTTGAATCGACGAAACTGACAACTCTGAGCTAAATTGGACTTGGATCGACAGAATCAGATCGAAACATTGACGGAACTGAACCAATCGAACTCTAGAATCAACGAGACAATCAACTTCTTATAAGGCTTCCCGGGTCTCCTTTGACAACCGCAACAGCTCATAAAGAGTGATCCTCGCCGGGATGTTGGCCAATTGGGCCATGACATCGAAGCGGTATAGGGAGTTCGAACTTCTCGATTTATCTCTTCTAATTGGACGATTGAATCAATACTGCTTCTGGAGTTGAACCTCCTGAGGTTGCTTCTCCTTTGGTTTGGCCGTGTCTTCCTTAGTAGCCGCCTGCTGTTGTGCCTTTTCAGCACGTGTAAGTGGAGTCATCACAACTCCTAGCTCTAACAATGTCTTGGCATTCGGATCAGGAGCTTCAGGATATTTGTACCTGTATTCGTGTCTTCAAGCAAGTTTAGGTGGACCCACAGAACTTCGTCATTTGGGGATGTATATAGTACGAGCCCTTTCATGGCCGAAACACCAAATGGTGTCTCGGCCAAGTGGCCGAGACACTGGCCTTTTTTCCAGTGTTTTGGTTTTTTCGGCATTTCATTCGATCTCATTTTCTTCCAGTGTTTTGTCTGATCTCGATTTACCCCGGTCGCATAGGATTCAAATCCGGTTGATCGTCTCATTGATTTTGGAGTCTGATCGGTTTAGTTCCGTCGATGCTTGAGTCCGGTTGATTCCGTCTCATTGACGTTCGAGTCCGGTTGGTTCCGTCTCGTCCATATCTGCTGATCTAAAGCTTCACCATTAGATTTATTCCACAATTCATCGCTTCAGTGACTTGCACGCCTCGCCGACTCACTTCATGTGTTCGTCGACTCGCTTTGTGTGTTTTGCAGAGCGATTACGTCGTCAGCGGTTCTTTGTCGCATCGTCGGATGGGTCGTCAATTGCCAATCCATCGTCACGAGTCACGTTCGGGCACTTATAGGCAATTTTTAACGCCTACAATAGGAGTCAAATTTAGGATTTTGTCCAGTTTAACGATTTGGAATTGTACCCAGTTTAACCACATAGAGGTCAAATGTGGAAGTTTAATCCAGTTTAACAACGTGGAGGTAAAGTTTGATTTAGGATCTAGTTTAATGACATAGAGGTGTATTTTGATTTTGGGTCTAGTTTAACGACGTAGAGGTCAGATTTGATTTTATTGTTCTAATCGTGTATTTTTAGCTAATTTAATGACTTAGGGGTCAAATTTTGATTTGAAACCCACTTTAACGATGTAGAGATCGAATTTGGAATTTATGCCAGTTTAACGATATAGAGGTGAAATTTGGAATTTATTCTAGTTTAACGACGTAGAGGTCAAGTTTGATTTAAGATCTAGTTTAAAGACGTTAAGGTCAGATTAGATTTTCTTATTTGAATTGTGTATTTTAACAAGTTTAACGACTTAGAGGTTGACACAATTAAACCCTTTGATCTTAAGCTTATTGGCGCATGTTTTTACACCAGGTTATTTCGAGCATGCTTCTTTTTACACAAAAAATTATTTCATCCAGTTTAGGGATGTAGAGGTCCATTCCAAGTTTGATGAGTTGAATTTGTCTTTATATTTTTTGACATTTTTTCATGGTGTAAAAAGTCATTCTAGATTGAACCGCAGTTTTTAGGGTATGAAACTACAATTTTGGGTTGTTTTTCCATTTTTCTGGCTTTTTTAGGGGGTAAAATAGAATTCTAGATTAAACTATAGTTTTTCAGGGTATAAAAATGCAATTTTGGGCTGTTTTGCATTTTTCTAGCTTTTACAGGGGGTAAAATGTAATTCTGGATTAAACTGCAATTTTCTAGGGTGTGAAACTGCAATTTCTGGACTGGATTGCAAAACTAGGCGCAAATGACCTTTTCTGCAATTATTTCAGGGACTGAACTGCAAATTTCATAGGTGTGAACTGTAAATTTTGGAGGGATTTGATCTAAAATCCAATTAAGACTAGGACACAAATCTTATTGGGGTTTGAATTATAGTCCTACTAGGAAATCCAGAGTATTCATTCTATAGAAGAACCTTGAAGGACCCATTGAATCTATCCATTGTCTTTGCGAATAAGTTCAAGTGAGTGTTAATTTTCTTTATTGATGTTTTTATTTATTTATTTGTCATCATCTTAGGCACGCATATAATCACACATCACCTTGTTAAAAGAGATTAATTATATATTAACCCATGTTCGTGAATTTGTCAAAGTAATTGTGATTCATGAGATTATGCGTGGTTAACCTTTTTAAGGTGCGTGCATCAATCCAATAAAGAGTATGAAGACTCAATAATAGGGAGTACAGGGACTCCGTGAAGAGTGCAGAGACTCTTTCAAAGGGAGTGTAGGGACACTGAAAAAGAGTGCAGGGACTCTATCAAGCAGTGACTCTGAAAAAAGTGTGCAGGGACTCTGTCAAAAAGAGTGCAGGGACTCCGAAAAGAGTGCAGAGACTCTGTAATATTATCTTTACACATGCACTTATGCACAATGTTTTCTCAATTTTTATAACGTTATTACGTGCTAAAATCGGATTGATGTTGACAAAAGTGAAAAAGAAGAGGGAATAGGGGGTTTCTTTCTAACCCATGAAATATGAAGCAGTTCTTTTGTTTGTCTTCCGGTAGCACCCGTCAACATCTCTTCTTTTTTTACTTTTTTTTTGTTTTGTCTGAGGCTTTGCTGGAGATGGAACTCGGGTAAAAGAGATTAAAGTTATGGTTTTGTCTTTTATTGGCATGCAGTTGTAGGTAGAGTGAAGAACATGCGTAGACAGTTTTTTTGGCTTACTAGTCAACTGCTAGACAGAGTAATCGACTACATTGCGGTCAACAAAAAGACAGTTTTCTACCTTGGGACTTAGTAATCGACTACTCTGAAGCAGTAGTCGACTACACTGTAGTTGATAGGAAGCGTTGCTCAGGTTTGGACCTTAGTAGTCGACTACTCTGAGTAGTAGTCGACTACTCTGGATAGATTCCTAATATGGGTCTGTTTTGGTTTTGGTTTTAAACCAGTTCGTTTAGAGTTTATAAATAACCCTTAACCACATTAATTGGGATAAGATTGAATTCGGTTTTGAGCAGTCTCTGAGAGGGTTTTGTGCATCTTTTAGGAGGAGAACTTGTGAGAGAGTGAGTTTGTTTTAGGGCTTGGTGGTGAAAACTTGTAACTCTAACTTGTATTCTCTCTTTCTATAAGTAAAATTTCCTCCTCCTTGCCCCATGGACGTAGGCAACTTGCCGATCCACGTAAATCTCATGTCTTTACTGCTTTATTATGTTCTTACCTAGTTTATTTACTTATTTGCCGTGGTTTCTTGGATATACGCTATCGGCGTGCGCCCAACAATTGGTGTCAGAGCTGTTATTCATATTGAAAGTGGTGTAGCTTCTAATTGAGGTTGTGCTCGGTAATTTCTGAGAGAAGTGAATCTTTTAATACAAACGGAGAATGGCGTCTACTAGTAAATCGGTCGAAATGGGAAAATTCAAGATTGAAAAGTTCAATGGGAAGAACGATTTTTCTTATTGGAGGATACAGATGAGAAACATATTGATTTCGTAAAAATTGCACAAGGCTTTAGCTGGAAAAGAGAAGAAGCACACGGATATATCTGATGAGAATTGGGGGGAGCTAGATCTGGAAGCACGAGCATCGATTATCCTATGCCTTGAAAGGGATGTAGCTTTCTTAGTAGTTAGAGAGGAAACTGCTGCAGGCGTGTGGAAGAAGTTAGAAAGTACCTTCATGACAAAGAGTCTAACGAACCGGATCTACTTAAAATCTAAATTATATACCCGCAAGATGGAGGAGGGCTTATCAATCTGGGAATACATCAATAAGTTTGATAGGATCATATCAGACTTAAAAGACATATATGTGAAAATAGAAGACGAGGATCAGGCACTTCTACTACTTCTATCTCTGCCAAAGTCTTATGAGAACCAGGTGCAAACACTGATACTTGTGGGAGATACCTTGAAGATGGATGAGACTAGAACAGCACTTCTAGCGGATGATTTTTGGAAGGTCATAACTAGTGACATGGCTACTGGTGGCAACAAGGAACAAGCGCAGGGTTTGTTTTCTGGAGGTAGGAGCAATGAGCCAGGAAAAGGCAAGGGAAGAAGATCTAGATCTAAATCGAGATCTCTTGCGGGAAAATCATATTTCAAATGCTGTGAAGTTGGGCACTTCAAAGTCGACTGTCCAAATAAGAGAGTTAGTGGAAAGAAGAAAAACAACAAGACTAAGAGGAGAGAGGGCAAGGAAGAAGTGAACTTTGTTTCAGAGGAAGGGAGCGATAAGGAGTGCTATGTCATCACGGATGGTTAGGACATCTCTGGGAAGTGGATACTTGATTATGGTTGCTTTTACCATATGTGTCCGAATAGGGAGTGGTTTACTACCTATAGAGGTGTTGATGGTAGAACCGTATTGATAGGGAATAAACATGCTTGTAAAATGGTGGAGCAAGGTAATATGAAGATCAAGATGCATGATGGAGTGGTTCAAAACTTGACGGATGTGAGGCACGTTCTCGACTTGCGGAAGAATCTTATCTCAGTTGGTGCATTAGACTCTGGAGGATGTAAGATTGTGACGGAGGACTGAGTGAAGAAGGTTGTTCGAGGTTCACTTATAGTGATGAAGGGTGTTCGTCACAGTAATCTATATACTCTCTTAGGTACAACAGTAACGGGAGATGCAGCAGTAGGAACTAAAGGAAGTGGTGGGGACCCATGTGAGCACACACGGTTATCGCATAGGCTGCTTGGGCATATGTCAGAGAAGAGTCTAGCTCTGCTTGGTAAAGAGGGTCTGCTGAAGAAACCTAGCATGGATTTTTGTGAGGATTATGTGTACAGAAAGGCACACAGGTTCTAGTGTCTGAGAAGCAACTATAAGAGCAAAGGGATACTAGATTATGTGCACACGGATGTTTAGGGTCCAGCTCAAACAACTTCTAAGGGTGGTTCCAGATATTTTATCTCTTTCATAGATGATCATTCTAGATATGCTTGGATTTATTTTCTGAAGCATAAGAATGAGTTATTAGACGTTCAAGAAGTGGAAGGCAATGGTTGAGAACAGGATGGAAAAAAATTAAAGATACTGAGATTTGATAACGGTACAGAGTATACATATGATGCTTTCAAGGAGTTCTGCGATCAGGAGGGTATTGCCAGACACTAGACAGTTAGATATATACCACAGCAGAACGGGATCGTGGAGAGACTGAACTGAACATTGCGGGATAAAACAGTGAGTATACGATCTTATGCGGGTTTGGGCAAAGAATGGTGGGCCGAGTCGATTGCTACAGCTTGCTATATAGTGAACCGATCTCTACATTTTATATTGGATGGTGATACACCCTACAGGGTATGGTCAGGGGAGCATGTAGATTATGATAGGCTCAGAATTTTTAGATGTATCGCATACTATCACGTCAACGAGGGAAAGCTGACGCGAGGGTCAAGAAGGCTATATTCTTGAGATATGTAAATGGCGTAAAAGGCTATCGCCTTTGATGTACGGAAGATTTAAAGTTCGTGATCAGCAGGGATGTTACCTTTGATGAGAACTCCATGATTGCTAGGACGCCCAAAGATGATGGTGTTAGAACTGATGAGATTTCTAAGTCTCAGGTTATTGAAATAGAACCTAAAGACCAACCGAGTTCTAATGGTGTTTAAGTGGAAAATCAGGTAGATGATGAGCTTGAGCACGAGGAGGTTCAGCAGGAAAATATATAGGCATTACAACAACAGCAGTTCGAGGATAGTTTGGGTTCCACTAGGCCAAAATGAGAATACAAGTAGGTACTGAAGCTGGGGGCTGATCAACCCCTGAAGCATAATAGACAGGTTAATTTGATTGAATAAGCACTCTCGGTAGAGGAGGACGAGCTGGTCTCCTTCAAGGAAGCTATTCGAGATAAGGATAGTGAGAGTTAGTTGGCTGCGATGGAGGAAGTGATGGAATCTCTTTGGAAGAACCAAACATGGGAGGTGGTCTCATTGCCCGCAGGAAGAAAAGGTATTGGTTGCAAGTGGGTATATAAAAGAAAGGAATATCCTTTAAATCTCGGTGGTACAAGGTACAAGGCAAGCCTAGTGGCTAAGGGGTTTGCACAGAAAGAGAGTGTGGATTACAATGAGATCTTTTCTCCGATGGTAAAACACACGTCTATTCGGGTGCTATTGAGCATTGTTGCTTATGGTGATCTTGAGCTGGAACAACTCGACGTCAAAACTGCCTTCTTACACGGAGACTTGGATGAAGAGATGTATATGCATCAACCTGAGGGCTACAAGGTTGAGGACAATGAGTATCATGTGTGTTATTTGAGGAAGTCAATGTATGGATTAAAGCAATCTTTCCGGCAGTGGTACAAGCGATTTGACTCCTTCATGCTGAAGTATGGGTTTTCCCGAAGCGATTATGATTGTTGTGTTTACATTCGAAAGCTTTGTGGAGGTGATTATATGTATCTTCTTTGATATGTGGATGACATGCTTATTGCTTCTAAGAGCAGGATGGAGATAAATAGGCTGAAATCTCAACTTGGTGAAGAGTTCAAGATGAAAGACATGGGCATTGTAAGGAAAATACTAGGTATAGAGATTAGAAGAGAGCGGGCGAACCGGCAATTGTTCTTGAGTCAGAAGGGCTACATAGAGCGGGTGATCGTGAGGTTTGGGATGCAAAGTGTTAAGTCGGTGGAGACTCCATTGGCTCCACACTTTAGGCTTTCTGTTAATCAATTTCACACTACAGCGGAAGAAAAGGCGCACATGGAGTATGTTCCCTATGCTAGTACAGTTGGTAGCTTAATGTACGCAATGATGTGTACATGTCCAGATATTTCACAGGCGGTAAGTGTGGTTAGTAGATTCATGGCAAATCCAGGAAAGGCGCACTGGGAAGCAGTGAAGTAGATCGTGGGGTACTTAAAAGGTATAGTTGCAATGAGTCTGTGTTTTGGTGAAGAAATATATCAGATTAATGGGTTTGTGGACTCAAATTATGCGGGTGATCTAGATAGACGGCTGAGTATATGGTCATTGAAGAGGGAGTGAAGGAAGCATTGTGGTTGTGGGGTCTTCTAGATGATTTGAGGATTGAGCAGGAGAACATGAACTTGTGGTGCGACAGTCAGAGTGCGATTTACTTGGCGAAGAATCAATTTCATCATGCTAGTATCAAGCATATCGATGTCAGGTATCATTTCATGCGGGATGTCATAGAGGAAGGCGATATTGCTCTCATGGAGGTACACACGAATGAGAATCCCGCAGACATGTTAACCAAGATGGTCACAGGTAGTAAATTTAGGTATTGTTTGGACTACTTCATATCAGCACATGTTGATCTGCCTAAGAGGGCATGACCCTTCGGTACGGTGATGGGATGAGGTGGAGATTATATGAAGAATAACAGAACTACGGTTAGTTTGATCCCGGCAGAGGGTACGTAGGCAGCCGTGGTATAGTAGCACAGCTGGTTTGGCCTGATTTGGCCGATGGAGATCTCTCTGGTGATGTTCGCGGTGTTTTTCTGGTGTTCATCTAAAATTTGAGGTTTATCAAATGATGTACGAGGTGGAGAATTGTGAAGGTGCTACAGTAACTCGGGTTCCTGTAGCAAGCCGCTACAGGAACCCGAGTTCCTGTAACAAATTTCTAAAAAAAAGAAAAAGCAATTTGTTTTAGTCTCACATCGGCTAGGTTAACAAATTGTTCTTAATTAATGCCCTTTAAATAGGGACTTATACCTAGGATTTGTGAAGAGAGAAAGGTGTGAAGAAAAAGGAGAAAAAGGAGAGAGAGAAAAAGAGAGAGTTTGGAGAGATTTTATAAAAGAGAGGTTAATTTCTCTTGGGTAAAAATCAAAGCTTTTATTTTTTTCTTTTTGATGAGCTTGTGGATTGTACAAGTCGTCGGTGTTCTTCTTCATAGTAAAATCTCCCCTCACCCCTCTCGTGGACGTAGGCAAGTTTGCCGAACCACGTAAATCTTGTGTCTTTACTATTTATTGTGTATTGGCTATAGTTTGTAGGTTCTCAGATCCGCCCTCAAGATTAAGCTTGGTCTTAATCTCAGGGTCTGTGCGTGATTTCGCTTGGTCGATTTCACTCACTCCGGCGATTATCTCCTTCGTGAGCTAATCCCCGTCGGCGATTATATTTCCTTCATGAATATAATCAGGACTTTCTCTCAGGTGATATCGCTTCCGTGGCTTATGGGCGTGACTCTGCGCCCAACACATACCATCCTATAGCTATCATGATACAATAAATGTCCCATTCATTTAACAAAATACAATGAACAATCCTATTCATTTAAGAAATCATGGCCGTGAAAAAAAACTTTAACATTTAATTGAACATGAAATTAGATGATAGGGCTAATTCGAAGCTCTTGTCAATTTCAACCGTTTAGGCAAAGCGGAGTTCATACTTTTTTATGAATAATCTCATCCTCTACAGTTTTGTTAATAATATAATATCATAATTAAAATAAAGGTGCTAATGGATTATATTTTAATGCATAAATTGATTGATACAAAAAGCATAGTTTTTGTCAAAAGCAAGGACGAGAGAAACTAAATTGGAAGACGTCAAAGATATCGAAGACGCTTTGATCCGTTCTTTGGAGAAGGATCCAAGGAGAAGGATCCAAGTTCCAACAGTAGAAGCGAAATTTTTTGTCATTGAGTACATGGAAGTAGGGGTGGTAAACGATCGAATCGAATCGAATACTAAGGTGTTCGTATTTGTATTTGTTTAAAATTATCGAATT
>JBAKGM010063608.1:0-14698 GCA_037177215.1 Asparagus racemosus
CCCCTCCCGGCGTGTGATTCATTGTTATAGTAGTCGAATGACAACGGATATAGTGGAGGGGTTGATATGTGCACAAGATTGAATTAAAGCGGATAAAGGAGGTAAATTTATTAATTTTTTTTATAGATTTTATTATATTTGGTTAATTGTACATTAAATGATTGTATGTTTTATTCTAATAATTTTTTTTGTAGTTACACAAGTGCAAACTATGAAGGATGATGCTCTTGATGTGGTTAAGCTTATGGATTATGATGACTTGGAGATTGCCGAAACTTTTACAAAAGCACCCATAGGTATGTTTTTTAACTTCATAAGCATATGATTTGAATTTTGAATTTTTTCACAAATTTAACATGACAATTGCTCTTTTTATTTGTTTCAAGGTGACATCGTGGAGGTCCTTGACTCATATGATGAGATTTAATCTTTCTCTTGCATTAATGGGTCTCATCTTTTGATTTATATTTTCTTCTCAAGAACATGGTTGTCTTAGTTTGCATGCTTTTTTGCTTAGGGAACTACATTATATAACTTGTGGGTTTTTAATTTGTTGTATGTGACTTTGCTCATGTTAACTTTGTATGTGACTTTATTTTCCGGATTTGTGACTTGTTGTTTCTAGATTTGTGACTATTATTTCGGATTATGACTTTATTGCGTGCTTTTTTGTCAATAACATGTGGGTTTTTAATTTGTTGTATGTGACTTTGCCAAGAGAATGATGCAAGCTCTACGAATCAAAAGAGAGAATGGCTTCATATAGACATCAAATGGTTCATTTGAGGTCAGTTGTTGTTCCTGTGAGGGCAAAATAAAGGGGTTAGTTGATAATACTCTTTTTCTTAGATTTTATTATTTTCTTCTTTTATTTGCTTTTTGTAACATGCTGTTGATTTCTTTTCCTCATTACAAGCCTAATGGGCTCTTTAGACTTTACCCAGTTTGGTTACCTAACAAACCATTTATGTATGCAATCTAGAGTGTTATATGATAACTATAGTATTAGTAATTGTTGATTATCACATTTTAGTTTTGGTGTTTATTTTTTTTTTTAGTTCAGGGCTTGCTATGGTGTTCTGAGGTTTGTCATGGAGAATGGCAACAAAGGTAGTGAGGTAACTTGTCTTACTTTTTCTTTTAAATTTTTTGTCTTTATTTCTAGGCTTTAGGATTTGAAACTTATAATTTGTAGGTGATTGTGAAAGGAAAACTGAGGGCACAACGTGCCATGTCCATGAAGTTCAAGGATGGGTACATGATTTCTTCTGATCAGCCTATGAATGAATATAATGACACATCAATTAGGCATGTGCTCCTGAGACAGGTTGGTTAATGGTTTCTCATCAAGCTTTCGTGCTAATATCTATCTGAATGTGTGTAGCAATGTTCTAGATTTTTTTTTCTTACAAGTATATTAATTTTTAGTTATAGTTTATTTGCGAGTTATTAAAATCATATGTATTTTTTGTCATATCCTATTTGTATCCATTTCTCAAATATCCGATTAATATCTGTATCATACCCGTATCCGATTCGCTAATATCAAAACTGTATCCGCTTCCATTTAGTGTGGATATGGTAATGTTTTTTTTCTTATCGACGAATATCCGAACAGAATCTGTATCTGTTTTTAGAAAGTGGATACGGATATGGTAAGTGTCATATCCGAACCGTATCCGAACCAAATGCACCCCTATACATCCATCATTTATTTGTGTTGTTTGTTAAACTAGTAAGTGTAATATTATTGATAAAATACCAGATTGATATAGTTAGTACGACAAGTTTGACAACAAGGCATTTTTATTTTCTCCGGCTACGATAAGCTATTAAAATTCATCAATTTTCATCAATTAGGTCCAACTACTTGCCTCCAATGATGATTTTGGTGTCGAAGCATCATGTGACCACACGTGATCTTCTCTTTACACTTCTAAACACGGATATGTGGCATCTGATTAATGATATGACAAAGGTAGTTGGTGTGTTTTTAAAGTGAATCAAGTTTTAAAATTTGAGCTCACATTGGGTTTGGGGCTCAAATTGGGTTTTTAAGCTTTCAAATTCATTTAAATTGTGTCACATGTGGTCATGTGATAATTTGGCTCTAAAATCGTCATTGGCCGTGAGCAAATTTGACCTAACTGACAAAAACTTATCACTTTTAATACCTTATTGTAGCTAGAGCAAATAAAAATACCTTGGTAAAAAACATGTTGTACTAAATATACCAATTTGATAATTTATCCTTAATGTTATTGATGATATGTACTTTTAGTTTCAAGAAAGTTTTCTTTAACGCAATATATAGATTCGCCTTTGACATTGTTCACATATTCTAAGCTGAGTTTCAATCATTCAACAAGTTGGCGAACTTCACAGAGCTGGTTCTTTAATTCTGTGCGAACCTTTTGATCTCAAAAGCCTTTGATTTTGTATAATTTTTAGCAGATTATGTTGGATATTGTTTTTGTTATTGAGAGTTCTACTTGCGTGATGACTCTGCTTAACTTTCTATAAGATAGGATTTGACGTGTAATAGAAGAATGCTTAATTTGTTTTTAATTCCTGTGTTGATGTTAAACGTCAAACCAGATGATTTGTCATTACCAGAGTCCAGGTAAAATATGTTTTCAGTTTGATACTTAAGAATTGCAATATTACGTTCAGAGCTGTGATGCAATAAACCTTCCATGGGACCAGGTGGACAGTGTATTTGCTTCATGGAAGTGGGTAACCTAATTTTTATTTGTAACTTGTAGACAGTTATAGTCGAGTTATTCATTTTATTGTGACTCTAGTATTTTGGGTAAATTGCACTTAAATACCATATAGTTTCCTACTTGTTGCACTTAAATACCATATAGTTTCCTACTTGTTGCACTTAAATACCGCAAGTTATATTTTGGTGAAAAAAAACCATAAAGTTTCTAAATTTACATATTGCTACCATCGCTCGTGCAAATGTAGAAACTTTTACCCGAATGTTTCTCCATAGTACTTACGTGTTAATTTTAGAGTTTTTAAACTAATAACATTTGTTAAATTTGCTATAAAATCAATCCAATTTCTTTTTTAAATTTATCTTAATTCAACTTTAAAATAGTGTTGTGATATTTCAAATGAAAATTTTAACAAGTATTAATAGTCAAAAAGCTCCAAAACTAGTATGTAAATATCACGGAGAAACACTTGGGTGAAATTGTTCACATGTGCATGATCGATGGTACTAACATGCAAATTTTAGAAACTTCAGAGCATTTTTTTGCACCAAAATACAACTTGTGGTATTTAAGTGCAAGAATTGGAAACTATATGGTATTTAAGTGCAATTTACCCTAGTATTTTCTGCAACTTCAGTAACAAAATAAATAACTGTAATTTTACACCTATCTTTTTGCAAATTACTGCTATGATTGCAATTTGTATCTTTTCGTGAGCAAGATAACAGAACGGTTTTAGACATCACATCTGACACACAATATGAGCACCAATCTTTTAAAGTTAAATCAATGGTACTAACATGCAAATTTTAGGGAAGTGATCTTTATTCAGTATGTTGTGAAGTTCTTACTTCTGAGGCCAGCGATTGGATTGATTGAGGAAATCTTATTTTAGGTTTAGACATCACATCTGACACACAACATGAGCACCAATCTTTTCCTTGCTTGTGGCAGGGCATTTGAAAATCTTCAATAAGGGCATGTGTGGTTTTTCTTTGTAAACCAAGTGAAGGCTACTATAGCTAGGAAACCAGTGGTCCAACTGGATCTGATAGTTACAATAATAATCTACCAAAAACGGTTCATTTTGGTGAGAATTGACTAGAGACTGTCAACTAAAATGTTTAGTTGTCACATCAGTCTCCTATTTGCCCAAACAAACAGAGTAAAAGCATGAAAATTACTGTAGCATGAGTGCTACAGTAACTTTCAAGCAAAACCACCCAGGCCCTAATCCATGCAAGTATATGTATGGTGCTATGTTTTGATCATCCAATACTCACTAGGGAATCCTAGACAGACATGTGAAAGTCTCAAGTCATCCTTGAGTCTGCTGTAAATAGCTGTTATTATTGTGCTGCCATCACATGAGAGAATAGCGACTTTGATCTGTAGTAGCAGATTCTGAGTGGCCGATTTGTCACATAAACAAGAAACAAACAACGTGGTGGAAAGTGTATAGGGTCGTCCTTGTTAGGCCATGTTTTTTTATCCCCAAAATAGGCGATATTGTATTGCTCATACTATAATAATAGGACTGTATTATTCCGGGACAATTTTAGGCCAATCCGATGTTTCTTTTAACATGGACTAACGTTCGGACTAACTTAACATAGTTCATTCTAGTGTTTGTTTTTAGACGGATTATATCGTTCAGACTAATATCACAATTAGAATAACTCTTTGCCATTAAATTAACTAATATTGTATTAATACACCCGATTTAGCTTGGATTGAGTGAGATTTTGAAGAAACATGCTTATGATGTTTCGGGCTTGAAGGTGGATGTGAAAATTAGGCGAGGAATAGTGAAATATACAAATGCTGGTTGATTTTGGACTTCTTTAGTGGATTAATATTTGAGGGAGCAACAAATTAATTTCTAAAATGTGAATCAGTAGAATGATCAGCATCGTCTCATGGATATGCATACTTAATTCACCTACTTCAACAATTACTAATGGACAATACTCAATCTTGTTTTCATTAGAAAGGATAAAAAGAACTCCTGAAATAAGAAACAAAGGGACTTTGGTTGTCTAGTTGAAAACAAAATGAGCGGTCAAACAAAAATAAATCGAGTTAAAGAAAAGAAAAAAAGAAATATAACGAGTAGTCAAATGAATATATCAACAGAAGTGAGCAGCTCTCTTTTCATTCATTTTGCGGGAGAAATAGTGGCCGCAAAAAAGCATAGGAAATCCGACGGTGAAGCAGCGGAAGAAAACACGCCAAAATGAAGATGCGAATAAAAAACCGGAAGAAAGAATTGGGAGAAAATTAAAAGAGCAAGGTTATTTTTGTCAAAAAATCTTAAACATCCCCCAGCCCCACTGCGGATTGACCGCTGATACATAGCCCAAACCATTAATTTTTGTATTACTTTGCTTAATTTATTAATTTTGTTTATTATCAAATCTAACTAGAAAGTAAAAAAGAATAAATATCTATTTAGGAATTATGAATTCGTGTAAATGATTTTTCTTGTGTGTCATGGAAATTGCTTGGCGCACAAGAACAAAAACAATTCTCTATGGTGTACCAAAATATCTCTCAACCGGTATAAAGAATTGGGAGAAAATTAAAAGAGCAAGGCTATTTTTGTCAAAAAATCTTAAACCACACCCCCCCAATAGATGATTAATACATGGATTGCAAAGGTGGGGTGGGGTGGATTTAATTTAGTCTGCTTGTTCGATATTAAGTAGTCCCTAGTTTAAAATAGTTCAACCCAAACTAAAAGCAAACGTGAATTAAAAAGGTGGGTCCAGACTATTTTAAAATAGTACCCTCACTATTCGAAAAAATAAACATAGCCTTAGAAATAATGGGGATAAGTAATATTAGGCAAGATATATTAGGAATATAAATTAGAGAGTTGGTGATTGAGAGATACTAGGACTATGATTAGGAAAATAGTTCTAATTAGGTGATTAAGATTAGTCCCACATTGCCTACAACACAAAACATTTGCTATTGTATCCCTAAATAAACATAGCTTTTGATTAAGATTAGTCCCACATTGCCCACATTGCCTACAACACAAAACGATATTCTATTGTTTAACATTGTATTAGAGCCATGATTGTCAAAATAAAATATCAATAGCCTATTCCTCAAAACCTAGCTCCTCCACCCCCGCAAACCTTAGCCCCTTCTTCTCCCCTTTGACAGCTACCACTACCTCTAGCATCCACCATCCCCTTAGGCCATTGCGACTCCCTGGGCTTGCTTCCTCTGAAGCTATTGCCCCTCGGACCACCGCCTCCACTGCCCTCTTGGGTTGCTTTACCGTTGTGGCAATAGTCGTCCTCGTGGCACCTCTCTTGGTATAGAGATAGATTTGGTATAATTTCCATAGTTGTATTTAATTTTAATGATTTATTTTTGAGTTAATAATGTTAATTATTTTTGGTTGGCATTGTTAATGTTGGAGATACTGTTAGAGTTTAAATTGTTTTTGGGTAGTTGTTTTGGTTGTTTAAGTGTGATAGGGTTGTTTCGGGTCTTTTGTATTGTAACTAGCTCAGACTATAATAAAAAAGAAGAAGAAAAGTTTATATTTCCTAGGTCCTTTCCTGTGTGCCGATGGAGCGTCGATCTTATACTCCATTAACAGTGTGATTAAAATGATCGGTCTCTTACTATTGATTTCTGATTTGGCTGCTTGAAAGATAGCTCAGTCTTCTCTTAAAACCGAATATCAGAAAGAAGATAAGAAAATGTTAATTCTGGGTGTGTATGGAGGTGTTCGATGTCTTAGTTGGTGATCCCCAGTCCTCCTCCTCTTATAGGCTGAGAGAGAGAGAGAGAGAGAGAGAGAGAGAGAGAGAGAGAGAGAGAGAGTTAATGACATTTAATTGTGGATTAAGGGGCCATTAAAGTAGGACATAGTAGGGGAGTAGTTATCCCCTTGAGAATAGCTCTCAAACATCTGATTGGTGAAGTTCACTAATTAATTGGTTGGCGAATCTCGCTGAAAGTGTTTGGATGAGGCTCACTTGGCCGTGGGTGGGCCATCACTTCTGAATCGTGGGTGATGTGGCCCACATGAATAGCTGTGGGCAAAGTTCCCAAACATCAAACAGTGAACTTCACGTGGCTCATTTTGATTCGTTTCGATTAAGCCAAAGTGGGCTGTATGGCGATGTTCGCATGCTTGTTTGAGCGAGCTTCACTATAGCCTGTTCTGGGCTTGACTTTGAGCCCATTTGAAGTATTTAGCCTATGGACATTCACTTCTTAGATCCAAACTGAACATTAGCCTGGATAGAATATATTTTAACCTTCTACAAGACCCCCTCCCCCCAAAACTTTTAAGATCCTGCATTTGACTTGTAGTAGGGATTGAACTACTTTGGGTAATAGCTAGAGGTGTACTATAAAACACAGCTTGAGTCATCTTGTTTGGGTTAAAAGTTATCTTCAATCTAGTTAGTTGTCAGAGGTGTACTGCTGAACGTGGCTTCCTTTGCTATAGACCTGTGTTGAAGGCTCAATGATGCTTGTATTCATTCAATTCTGTGTTCGAAATGAATTTCGCTTGCCTTATTATTGGGGTGAAGTCGAGAAATTAACGAAGTTTGGCTGATTCTAGATATCGGGTGAATTTGCCTTGCTTTGAACTGTGTGCGAGAAGTTCGTTGATTAGCAACGTTCGCTAGCTGGCGATGGTCATTAAGATTACGCCTTTGGATTCACACTATGATCTGAGCTGTGATCTCTTGGTCAAAGAATCAGGAGATCCGCTGTAGATTGCACTGAGTTTTAGGCTAATACTTAGCCTCTTTGTTCGGTCCAATCATATCTTAAAAGATGTGATTTTCTTAGAAGTTTGGATTAGGAAAGGCTACAAATAGCTCTATTTCCTTCCAAATTCTTTATCTCCGTCTCCTTCATATATAAGTCTTTGTTGCTTAGATCGGAGATGCTCCTCAATAAAAGAGCTGAAATAAAATAGCTCCAATAGGAGCTTGCCCAAGCAAGGGGCAGTCAAGCGGATGAACTCCGCATACTCCGCCGACTAGTGGATTTGTTGTTGGTTGAGAAGGTCAAGCTTGAGCAGATCGTTGAGAATCAGTCAAAGGCTGAGGCAAGTTGAATCACGATAAAGAGCTTGGAGCTTCGAGTGCCATGCTCTGCATAAGACCGTTGGATGGTTGAGATGGTGGCTGAAGAAAGATCCTTGGAGCTCCGCAAACGATGACTTTGATTGTGATTAGGTTTCACAAATGTGAACCTAAAGTATAATTAGACATCGTTTAGTTGTCTCAGGCTCGACATCGAGTTTTATGTGCAAAGAGTGCTTCTTCCTCTAGATATATTCCAGTTCAGAGCAATGGGGGCACTTCTTGTTTAACAGCTCTTTCTCATCCCCTAGCATAGGGCCTAAGGAGGAGTAAGTAGGAGTTATTTTTCTACACGGGGAAAAGTTCTATTCCCCAAGTTCTGTGAGATAGGAGGAACAGGGGCTTAGTAGCTTAGTGTAGCTCCTGTATGTTCCCTTTCTTTCTCCTTATCCATAGTTAGGAGTATAGGGTAGGCTCTCGATTTTGGTTTCACCTTACCTTTGGGACTATTGTTGAGGTTGGAATAGCAAATAGCAACAAATATCTATCATTCCTGTAACTTGATAATATGAATGTCGCCTTTATGTAGTAGAGTCTTCGATCAATAAAAATAAACTATTTTTTTTGAAATTGTCCATCTTTGTGTGTTTGATCTGCATGAACTATACTTCTGTGCTGGACTTGAACTACGCAAGGAGTTGCTATGTTGGAAGCGAAGCTCAGGCTTTCTTTTGTTGGCTAGACACGAACTGAAGTTCTCTAGGTAGGTCTCAAACAGATTGAGTTAGAATTTTCTAAATTTGGAGACTTGACGAAATTCGCTATATCATTCTGGTGAAGTTCGCTTTAGCACCGAATTGATTGGGGGCGAAGTTCGTTCACTTAACATGAGTAACAGTCAGCTGGGCGAAGCTCAATTAGTCGGTTAAGTGAGGCTCAGCGATTCTGTTATGTGAGGCTGAGCAAGTCTGTTAGGCAAGGCTCGCTATGAGAATTTAAAATTTGAATTCTTGATTTTTGTGCCTGAAATTGTGGCAAAGGTTGTTTAGAGTGAGCTTCTTGACAAAGTTCAAGGCAAGAATTTTTAGCAAAGTTTGGGGCGAGATTCTCGGTGAAACTCATGGTGAAAATCTTTAGCGAAGTTTGGGGTCAACCTATAAATAGAACTGTTTACGTACTTTCTTCTTCACTTTACTTTCTAATGGCTAATCGCCGTGCAATCTCAAAAGAAAGGGGTGCTGCAAGGGGACCTGGCTGGCCAAGAACTGACGATACATCAGCGTAGTCAGATGTGACTATGGGTTAGTTTTGAACCCTGCAATGGTGATCTTCAGATCTACCAAAAACACAGCCCTAATCAGGTTTTAAATAGTGCCTTCGGGCACTTAAAGTTTACTAGCTACTAAAGGTGCAATTTTTATGACTGCTCGCAGTCTCATGGATGAGCTTGTGTCGACGACAATGATGCTTTGTCAATGACCAGCAATGGCATTTGATGCGGTGAGCTTTACTTCTCAGGCGAAACTCATTGCTGTTAGCTTGTTCGGCTTCTGGGCAAACTTAATTTGGACAGGGGTCGTTATTTAGTTTGAGTGACCTTCACCTAAGAGAGGTTCACCAATCTAATTCGAGTGACCTTGTCTTGAGCGAGGTTCGCCAATCTGATTTGAGAGACCTTCGCCTAAGCAAGGTTCACCAGTCGGATCCTCTTAGTTTCTTGAGTGGATTTGGTTGCAGTGCTGAAGTTCACCACCATCAGGATGAATTTTGCTCGTCTTGTTAATACTTAGTTGAAATGCTAGTGTTCTGATAACTTAACTTATGAACGAGCTTCGCCCACGCTTATCTTAGTGAGCTTCGCATTTGAGTGCAAAGACTTGGTTGATTTCTTTTAGTCTTTGTCTTCTAACTTGCTTTTTGCATCTTTTGTGCAGTTTGCTTATCAAAGGAGCCTATCAAGTGTCACAATCACCTTGGACATGATGGGACTCACAACTCTGAAGCTAGGCATGCTTTGGAAGGGCACATTCCTCTGTACCTACAAGATAGCAGCCAAAAAAGGATTGACGCGATCCAGTTGGGGGACTATCAAACTCTAAGGGAGATTATCACACACGCCAAATTCTCCATTCCTAAAGAGGACAAATTGGGGAAGCCTCACATTTTGTTTGGGGACAGTAATCCTAACAGTACCTCTGCATTTAACTGGGTGAAGAAGCACTGGTATTATGCTCAAGGGGATTGCCACTACTACTTGCTAGCGATAGAGTGTCAAGTATCCTTTATGTACTTGCAGCATCTCACCGTACCTTGCCTAATGCGCTACGTTCTCACGAACAAAGAAGATAGTGTGAAGGTGGGCTCTTTGAAGTACGATGGTGGCTTCTGTCAAGAAGGAATCTTTGGCATTAGCATTGTAGGTTTGCATCCCAGCTTTGTTAAAGAGGATGCTCCTGTCAAGGAAGTTCCTGTAGTCCCGAACATATTCAGAAACAACTAGTAGAGACCGATGCACAGTACCCTGATAGGGATACCAGATTGCCTAGTTAGATAAGATCAACGGATACCCAATGGTGGACCCGTTTAGTGGATTACACTCTCGTTAATGTTGAGAATAGTTTGAGAAGATTAGGGCTCTATTCTGGAGTGAGAGCCTTGAAATAAGGTGTGGAAATTTATGCGCCAGTATTGTACAACATTTTAGAGCTGTATAATGTTGACAGTAAAATTTTTGTTACTTCTACTAGAGAAATCAGAATCACTCTGCATGAAATGTTCGAAGTGTCACGACTACCAATGGGAGACCATCCATATGATAAGTTCTTCCCTAACAATGCAGAGTTGGACACTTTTAAATAGAATACCCATCTCAGAGAGATGTTCAGGGAGTTAGCCTGCCACTTCTTTATCTGCTAGAGGGTCGTCACGAACGCTGAGCATGATTCCACTGTTACTCACATTCCTTGGGCTAAGTATCTATTCCCTAATGTTAGTTAGAAGGAGAATCGAATCAATCCATCCAGCGACAGAGGCTGAAGTTGAGACCCAGATTTTCAAAGTGGGTCAGGTGCTTCATACTGCCGAATCAGATGAACATGGGTTCCATGCGGGGGATAAATTCAAAAGTTTCCACTATCAAGCTAAGGAAGCAATATCCAAATTGGCTCTACTCGCAGGACTCCTTTCAATTTGGTTAAACGGCTACGTTGTGCCTTCCCGACAGAAGGACCACATTTCTATCAAGGTGTAATTCCCTGTTGTGATGCTCACCACTGAGTATAGCTTGACCCTACTTCTGGTAATGGTTAGTTGCATACATCATGGGCTAAGGGAAATGTCTAGTGAATACCTGAACTAATAGGATAATAGTGCGAGAGATCAGATCTTAAACCGTGGAGTGGAGCTATCGTACACATATCTGGTGATATGGTGTATTTCACACTACTCTTTGTTGATGTCGGTTGCTGCTCCGAGTGGAGATAGCGTCTCATTACTTCAGAGGTATGAGCACTCGAAATGGACTTTCAAGTACCTTGTAGGGATACATCAGATCCTTCATAAAAAAGATCATTACCGCCTCTATTATTATTTTCCTAAAATTGACTATACTAACCCCAGAGATAAATTTGAGGATGGTCCAGGTACCAAAGGATTCACCTGCTTCACCAACGTATGCTTCAACTAGCTAGTCAACATCAGACTAGGCCATCTCATTGCTAGGCTGAATGGAACTAAGTGCGATACATACAGCTTCATACTCCCCCACCACATACCTAACTGTTGCATGAAGTTAGGGTTCTGCAAGTGGTACAGTGCGGTGATTGTCCCCAATTCTAATTTTTAGGTGAATAAAATCAGTTTATGGTGGATCACCCAAAAGTGTAAGGAATTAGCTAGGAAGGGTTCGAAGAGTAGAGCTCCTGGATTCTAAGACCTTCTAGCAGAGAGTGAACCAAAAGATGAAGATTGGGAGTTACCGAGTGGGCAGCCTTCTCCTCAAAGGCTAGTTAGTGTTAGTATATGGGAACCGTTTGAATCTGCAGTTCACCAAGGAGCACTTGGTAGAGAAAGGGAGGCTCATAGAAAGAGCCCATTGCAAGCACATCTTAGCGAGAGCCTTTAAAGAATCAGCTTTTAGCATCCTCTGAACCTAAGGAAAGCTATTTGCCAAGAGATTCTTCAAGGATCAGGGAAGAGTCTCCTATAATCCTAGCACAGAAATTTGTAGTTGAGCCTCTCACATCCTCAGGTAAGCTTTACTTATACCTTTGCATTGATTTGTTTGAAGTGCACCTGATTGACATGTACTCCCTTCATGTAGGTAAAGAGTCCATCCCTCTTGATCAAGAAGATTCAGATGACTAGGAGAAGGTGGATTATGAGGCTGAAACTGATGCCTATTTTACTGAGCCTGATGATGCGGGCTTCGAGGGTGACGTAGTTGGTTCCTGTTATGTGACAGGTATGATTTTTCCTACTCAGTCTTGCGTAGTTTTTTTTGCTTCAATAACTAATGCTTAGTCTACCTCTTTGGTAGATGATGAACCTAGATTGGAGACCGGGAGCAAAGTGGCTCCCATATCCATTCTTGCTGGTGATGAGTTTGCACCGACGGCTGACTTTGACGACACTTGTGGTGCTGTTGAGCCTGGGCCAACTATCGATGTAGAGGAAAGTCCTGGATCTACACCTATTTCTACAGCATGACGTAGGTTGATTGCTCAAGAGTCATCTGCGAGAGATGATCTTGTACAAGTTTCTCCTTTTCTAGTAGGAGTTAGGAGGATAGTTCTACCGAGTTCTGAGCCTCAGCTTGAAGGCGAGCCTACTAGAATAGCAGATGAATTCATCAAGGCAGATGTCGCAACTACCGATATTAGGGTTTCACTAATGGACATGCCGATGATGACGGTGTTGGTTGTGAGATCCGTTGCCCTATTAGTTGAGGCGGTGTCAATGGCTTCTACCACAGTGGATGCTTCCAGCATGTTACCTACACTTGCACCATATCTCCTATCGGGTGATGATCAAGTGCAAGTCTCACTAACCACTTCTTCAACAACCACTGATGCACTGGTGGTTTGCGCTGAAGTGGGTCCTTCAAGTCGAATAGAAATTCCAGACTCAGATGATTTGATTGAGTTGTAGATTCAAATTCTGATTGAGAGCTTGATGAAGTTATACAACTGAAGTATCAAATCTGCTTTGGCTGCCAAGAGAGCTCACACTCTTGCTTTGTTGATGAATCAACTTGGCGTTTTGTCATCGATTGCTGGAGACGAACATATTGAGCCATTCAAGAAGATGATTGACGAGGCTGAGCTTCAATTCCAAAGGTTGCAACTACTTCATGTAGCCAACATCGACGGTATTGCTGAACTTGAATTTTATCATCTCTCAGCGAAGCGCTGTGAGGTTGAAGAGTCTGCTCGTAAGGAGATGGAGCAGATGAATAAGAGGCTTCCAAAATTGAATGCTAGCCTTGCACTTATTGATGATAATCAGGCTGAGCTTAACAATGCTATTTTAGAATGGGAAGCTGCCATCAATGAAGCCAAGGCGGCCATTACTGCAGCTCACACTTAGTTGGAAGTAGCTCAACAACAAAAGGAGGAACTCAAACTCAAGTCATCTGAGTTGGCTAAGGAGTGGGACCTCAAGGCTTCTCAACTTCAGGCCGAAATAGCTAGGCTAGAGGCTGTCATGCTTCAAGCTGCTCTAATTAATTCCATGATTTTAAGGGAAAGAGCTCAAAAATTACTCTTGAAGGCAGGGATACGAAGATAGCCGAGTGTATTGCTCGAATTCAATCTTTTTATCCATGTTCCCTTTAGAATTCTCCTTTTTGTAATAAATTAGCTCTTTTAATAATAGAAAACTTTTGCCATTTTGATATGCGTACGATAATGGTGTAATGTTCACATATCGTATTGATATGCTTGCTGGGAGGAAAAATGATAGAATCAAACTAATAGAGGTGTAGTGCTAACGTATCAAGTTTGGTTGAGTTGGTACTATTCAGATGTGTAATGTTAACATGACATTATTAGAGTATTTGACAAAGGTGTATTGTTAACGTGTCAACCGGTCGGGTTCAAAGGAGTCCAAAGAATGACTACCGTTTAGAAGTGTAATGTTAGCTTAACGGCAGAAAATTGATGGACATGAAATGTTAACTAACCGATTTTTTAGCAAGGGCGAATTGACAGAGGTGTAACGTTAAACGGTTGAATTTGAAAAGTCAATCCGACAGAGATGTATTGTTAACCAGTCGACGAAATGATCTGATAGAGGTGTAATGTTAACTAGTTGAAATCTAAAGATGTAAACCATTCAGAGGTGTAATGTTAACATGATAGTGGTATTGCATTTGGAATCAAGCAGAGGTGTGATGTTAATTTGATGACTTGTTAAGGATTTTGATTAGATTTTGGATCAAGATGATCAACGATGTAGGTTGAGAATTTATTCTTATGGTCAGAGGTGAAAACTTAAAGGTGAACAAAATCTCTGCGGGGAGATGAAATTAACAAGGATCAAAGGTAATATTTCTTAATAAACTTCCCGTTGATTGGCGCTATGAGCCTATTGTCATTTTGGTCAATTAGGCGATACACTCCATTTAAGTATAATGTCTCTACTATGAAGGGCCCTCCCATTTGGGTTAAAATTTTTCCTTAGTCTTAGGTGTCATGACCATGGGTCGATGAACAGTTAAGACCAAGTTGCCTTCTTTGAAGGATCAATTCATCTAGCACCTCTAGTTCTTAGAGCTGCTTTTAATGATGTTCTTCAATCGTCATTTTCTTAGCAAGGGCTGTTGAGGGAAAATAACGAGCGTTACCTCCGTTAGAGTTGCAAGTATACAACTAACAAGTTATAGTATAAAAGATTATCGATCCC